>ONZK01004355.1:30382-41618 GCA_900322385.1 Pharnaceum exiguum | reverse complement strand
AAAAAAATATTGAAAAAATGTTTAAATATTAATAAAAGATTGATAAAATAATATTTTTATCGAACAAAACTAAATGTGCAAATCCGTTGGGTCAAACCCGACCCGACCGGAACCCGACCCGAAAAGTACAAACCGAAAATGACCGAACCCGAAAAAAACCAAATCCGAAACGACCGAACCCGAAACCCGACTGACCTACCCGATTGGCAGGTCTACCTATATATGATAAAAGGTAGGAAGAGTTATGTTGAGATATGTAAAGGGACTTTGTCCCACATTGATTAATTGACAATGCCTTGAGATGATTATAGCCTAGAGGGTCACTCCACCTACTAGTGGATATTATCAATTGGTTTTAGGTTGGAACCTCTCTTATATTGTGAACAAGTTACTGACTTACGTGAATACTGAAGGGGCTGTTCCTAGCCTGTAGGAAGATAATTGGTTGTGAAAGAATGGGGTGTGATAAGAAATTAAAATAAATGTATAATATCCTGAATAAAAAGGGAGGAAAATTAATGTGAAACAAAAGTATTAACCAATTCAGCAAATGCAGAGTGCGTCAGCCAGCCAACCAGAAAAATATCGTTTGTCTATCAATACCGCATGAATTATGTAATTTCTGATGTATACTCGTTTATTTTTTGATGAGTGGTATAAGGGCAACTCAAGTTGTAGGGATAATCTTGATACAACTCTTACAAAGTTGCATGATGGGGTAGTCATTTGAATATCCCTCTTTGCAACTTTCTCTCTCTTTTTCAATAAATATTAGTTGAATATTATAATATATTTCTCCTCAAAGTATACCCATCCAAACTTTATTTTTTAAAAACAAAACATTTGCACAAATTTAAAGGGAGATGTAACAAAAGTTGTAGGGATAATGTGAAAGTGAAATGGAGTTGTAGGATAATGTAACATGCATAGAAATTTGTGAAGAGCTTCATGTGAGTTGTAGGAATAAATTTGGCCTAAATGACAGTGGTCTACTAGTCTTATATACTTGAATAAAGTTTTGTAGTTCCCCTCAAAACAAAAGAAAAAAAGGTTTGGTAGTCATATTAGGAAGCCAAAACACTCATGAAAGGAGAGGTAGTTTGCGTAACTGGAGCTAGCGGTTTCATTGGATCGTGGCTCGTCCAGCTTCTCCTTGATCGTGATTACATTGTTCATGCCACCGTACAGAATTTGAGTAATGTTCTCTGCTTTAAAGTACACTTTTACGTTTTCTACGATTAATTTTATCGTATAAAAAAGTATTTCTTTTCTCTGTTTAAAGATAAAAGATTGTTGCATTCGTTTTGTTATATTGTCCCCTCGTATTGTTTTTCTTTTTTTTTGTTTTTGAGAGCCCATATTAGCTTGCGAGCTAAGGGTTCACCTCAGTCCTTACACTTTCATTCTGCTTCAATTCCCTCTATCAGATGATGAGAAGGAAACAAAACATCTATTAGCTTTAGAAGGAGCTGATAATGGCCTCAAATTATTCCAAATGGATCTGCTTGATTACAAGGCTATCGTTGCTGCTGTCAAGGGCACCAAGGGCGTATTCCACGTAGCATCTCCTAACACTATTGGCCAAGTTAAAGACCCTCAGGTGCTTCAATCAACCACATATGACATGTGTGGACTACATGAACTTGTTTAACCCTACTAGAGTTTAGATAAGTTATATTGATGTTATTAGTTAATGAATAATCAATTAGAATTTAGATGACTAAATCACAGTACCGGTCCTAGCTACATTGGTTATTATTCTAAATTCTCCTATGAAATCGGCCAACACAACATGCTCATTGTTCCGCTTAAGTAAAAGTTCGTTACTTTCACTTATTTTTCACTTAATAATCGAGCGAAAGTTCAAATGTAGGCATGTAGCAGTACTTGATAATGCTTTCCACAACCTAGTACGTAATTGAGAAACATGGAATTTCAGTCAAAATATATAAAAGATAAAGATTAGAATGTCGTTGAGATTTACTTGTTTTTCGTTTTTGTTTGCACATGTGAAATTTAGAAAGAACTACTAGAACCAGCAATTCAGGGGACAAAGAATGTACTAACAGCGGCCAAAGAGGTCGGAACAGAGCGTGTGGTGGTGACTTCCTCAATTGCTGCCATCACTCCCAGCCCAAATTGGCCAGCCGATATACCCAAGACTGAAGAATGTTGGACTGACGAGAACTACTGCAGGGAGAAAGGGGTAAAACATACTGTATTTTGTTGTTTTATTTGTCACTAACATCATTTATTTATAGTGCTTGGTTCTGCAGTCAGCTGCACACTTAGTTTAGCACTATTTTAAACTGATTAAACTGTGTCCTCCGCTTAAATTTAGACACCGTATGTGAAAGCTAGTATGCTTTTTCTTGGTCAGGCATTGAGTCTGGATCTTTGATGTACTGGTCCTCCAGTTCTACTCATTTCAACTCATGCAATTGCTTACCAGTACACAATTTAGTTGAGCTCCTTCTTTTCCAGTTCACTTTATCGAAATCCGTGTAACCGATGATAATAAGACCAAATTAATCACGCATTTGATTATGTACATCATCACCTATCAATAATAAGTATCATACGGATATGTGGACTTGAGTCATTTAATGTTCAATTGTGTTGTTTCTGATCATATCATACAGTCCTAGGTCCTTAGCTCATTAAGTCAGGCTCATGTCAATCAGGTCAACTTAATTTGTACAGTATTTGGCTAAACATTTGTTCAATGTTTTGGATATATATTACGGTACTGAAATTATAACAAAAGCTTATCCCACGATTTATGAGAGATGACTGCTCCCTGGAGCATGCGATATCGTCTGGAATTTTATATATTTTCTTTTCATGCTTCGTTTGCGGTTTGCCTAGCTGTGGTATCCACTTTCGAAGACATGGGCTGAGAAAGCTGCTTATGAAGTAGCCAAGGAGAAAGGGCTGGATGTTGTTGTGATTAACCCTGCCACTGTTTTAGGTCCATTCCTTCCACCGACTTTAAGCTCAAGTGTAGCTACGTTTCTGGAACTGCTCAAAGGTAATCAAGAAACTAAGCAAAGTCAATTTTCTTACTATATTTCACTTTAGTACGAGCCCTTGAGGTGCTTTTAAAAACATAAAAAGATTTGAGAAGCCACTCAATGGAGAACAAGGCGATCGAGCAAAATTACTAATTTTTGGCTAACTTTAAACTTAAACACTACATGCAGGGAGCTCTGAGACATATGAGAACTACCACATGGGAATTGTCCATGTAAAAGATGTTGCACTAGCTCATATTTTTCTGTATGAAAACAAGTCTGCTACAGGAAGGCACTTATGCTGTAAAGATATCACTCATTTTAGTGACCTTGCTGCGAAAACTGCGGAGCTTTACCCCGAGTATGATATCCCAAGGTATGCTTACTGGCACAAAACGCACAGAAAAAAATATCAAAAAGTAGTCTAGTTATGGTGTAGCTTAAGCATACTGGTATACTATCCATCAGAAAAGGAGTATGCACTATACAGCACTACTGCAGTCAACAAAATATTGTAATCCTGCAGTTTGTAGGTACTCTGCAGCTGAATCATCTTTAATTTAGAGTAATAACACGAACGCATTGGACATGACTAACTTGAAAAGTGATGACATTTTGTTCCAGACATCTCCGTTTCCATCTTTTACTTCTAGCATATCTCAATTTGACCATTCCTAAAAAGCTTCTAAATTACATAGTACTCCACTACTTAATAAGTTTGAAGCAAAGTTTCATACCTTCATTCGTGCACAGGTTGCCAAAAGATACTCAGCCAGGATTACTTAGAACAAAGAATGCAGGAAAGAAACTGATGGACCTGGGTCTGCAATTCACTACAATGGAACAGACCATTAAGGATACGGTTGAGAGCTTGAAGAGTAAAGGTTATCTATCCTAGAAGATCTGCCCAAGAGAAGCTCCCCGTATTTCGCTCTGACGAGATAATATTTGCAATAACAAATTGGAACTTTATTTGATCTTTTTCAGAGCATTATCTTTCTTTATGGGTTTGTGGTATGCGCATCAAATACAGGGCTAATAGTATGGTGCTCCACTTAGGTGTATGCTTCCATTCAGCAATTACCTATTGCACTAGGTTGCTACCTATGAGGCTATGATCAAGTGCTTCCATACAACTAGCTATTAGCTATTATCAATACATCGGCTACTTACTAGTTAGTATTGCAATACTAGCTGATCTTCAACTAGCTTTCAGATGAAATGGAATCGAATATTTATGTGCTTTCTCCAATAGTCCGCTGTGATTTGCTGGTTAATTGTCATAGCAATTGTAGCCTTATTGTCACAGAAAATCACAGTTGGACCATCTTGAACTTAACAGAAAATAGTAATCTTCGCAACATAACAGCTTGACTAGCAGCCGGTGACAGCAACATATTCAGCCTTTCTGTTGAAGAAAGAGCTACAATATCTTGTTTCTTTGAAGACCGTGAGATATATGGCACTTGGCTCAAGTGAAATTATATACTCAGAAGTGCTCTTTCTATCCGCTCCTGACAGCCTGCCCAATTGCTATCAGAGAAGCAAAACAATCTCGAATTGGAAACCTTATAGTACCATATACCATTTTCAGCAACATAGCGGACAATTTTCTAAGCTTCTTCGAGGTGATGGGCTTATGCATAAACCTAGAGATGAGGCTCACAGATAATGCTATGTCTGGCGCTCTCTGTCCTTGTGTGCGATGAATAGTTCAACCAACCAACAATACTTCTGAAGTACTTTGCAATTGCTATACCAGTGACACCAACAATTCTCATCAATAGCTTCTTGATTTTTTCATTTTCTTTGCTAGGCTTCCTGAGCTCCTGCCCAAGTCTCTTTTATATCCTTTGTAAAAAAAAAATCAGAACAATTAAGGTTCATATTGTAGTATCATAGTTTCCCCTCTTCTTCCTGTTGTGGTGCTGGGACACATCTATAGATTAGCGGAATCAAGGCCTAATATCAAGTTGCTCTAATCTTGTGCTATCAAGCAATCAACACCAATAATAACTTTTAATACTACAATAGTGGAACCAATGTATCTTCTCCTGAAAATAATGTCAGATCATGAAGTACATAAGCCAAGTATTTGTCTTAGGAAGCAATTGAACTATTCAGGCTCTTAGCCATCTCCAGCTAGTCCAAGATGCTACCATAACAATGTTAAACCACAATTTCACCTCTGCATGCCAAGATAATTTTAGTCAGTAATAGAATGAACTGCTAGCCAACAGCATCGCAGATCGACCTCTACCGACCTCTGCTCTGTTTCAAGTGGATTCACATTGGTGTTTCAGCACAATCAAAGCTGCATCGTGGGGGATAATGAAGAATTGGAGATCATTATGTGGTACATTTACCAGTTAGCTACTTTAGGAAGTGTAGACTATTTATTTGACGACAAGTTTTCCTCTTTTTTCTGTTTTTTGATCTGCCAGTAATGTCACTGTTTTTGGTGTACATAATAAGCAGTGTGCGACTATGTGGCAGGTAAAAGGTCAATAAGCTACTCCCACTTCAATAGGTGATCAACATGTTTCTCCTCTGGTACCTCTACCGAGCATTACTCCCTTGCACGACTGGAGTTCCTCCCTTGCGAGCTCCTTCACAGCAGGCTACAGACTGCGTCACTAACTCACAATAAACTTGGCATATTCAGTATTCAGACCTCCTGTACTTCGGTACTTCAACTCAGACTAATCCAATCCATGTTTATTCACGACTCAACTTTATCATGTCTTCCAAACATCTAATTAAAACAAAGTAAAGATACTTATAAAATCAGTTCAGTTCACTTAAAAAAACATGCTTTCGGTCAGCCATTATATATTGCCTTGTACTAGCTAGGTTGGTACCTATGATCTTCCATACAACTATGATCTATTGGGAGAGAACAAACGAAGTTCTTTGGAGAGTCCTTTTCCCAATTGTCACCAGTTACAAGCTTTAATCGACTTGAAAACTTTCAGAGTCGCAGATTATTTCAGGTAGAGATTCCAACTTCTAAGCTATTTTGAGACTGTTTCTTTCCTCCTTTTTGTCCTGGTGCACATAATAGTTGCTCTTGATGACTAGTAGTCACTAAGCTATCTCCCTCTGAACTACCTCGGCCAGAAAACCAAACAGCCACCAGTCACCACACACCATCACCATCATATCATGGCTGCTCAACAGTCATTGCACTGTGCCAGTCCGCTGTTCATTTTTTATCAACTCATACCGGTCTCCATATTGTTATGACCTTCTCTAGTTTTGTTCCTAAAAATTCCTATTCCTTACCGGTCTGTTCAGAATCTGATAGTGTGATTCACCTACCTGTGTGATCCTACTCTTGCTAGAACAAGATTAAGAATTCTCAACAATTACCCCCAAATGTCTCCACCTTCATTCTTCTTCTTTCCATTGTTATTACCCCATGAATGATTAATCCCATTCCAGGCAAGGCCTTGATTCTGAACAATATTTCAGATCATAAAGTAGAAAAGCCATGAATTTCTGCTTAAGAATAAAATGAACTATTCAGGCTGTGAGCTATCTTCAGCTAATCCAAGATGCTACACATACTAGGTTGGTTATCATGAATTTTGCCTCTCAACGCCAAGCTGATTTCAGGCAGTCATAGAACAGCTAGCCAAACACCACAGCAGATCAACCTCTAGCCTGGTGCCAGTGGATTCACCTTTGTACTCCTCAGTCCTCAAACATCCTTAGCCACATATGGTACCTCCAAGCATCCATTCCCAAACACGAGACTTTATTTTTTTTCCTAACATTATTTCGCCAGAGTTCCATACATATCAGAACAAACTACAGCCTAGGCACTATTAGGCCATATTAAATCACTGGAGCCCTCTTCCACTCACGAGCTATTTCAAGTACAAATCCAAAACATCAATTGTCTATAATCTACTAACTAATGTTAGTTATTTTTTCAGTTCCTCTTACAGAGTAACATAACACATCAAGTCACATTCTGATTTCATCCAACTCAACTTACACTTTTACAAATCTATTTTATTCATAACAAAACTCTTCCTTCCAGCTAATTATAGTCAAGTAAAATCAGATTGGAAATAAGTTCAGTTCGCATATTCCAACAGAAGTAATAACTAAAACTTTGTATAACACATTTACACAACAATACTGTATGCAATTCGACTAATTTAATGAATGAAAAGAACCCATGTATTGCAATTACTTATCCACATTATCAACAAACAAACATTAACAATTTGTGACATCCTACTACAAAAGTGTACAAAAGTATTCTAATCTCAAAACAAACTAAAGTAATATTACATTACATACTTCTTGATCATCAACCGAAAAAGTCCTGAACGCCTTTACCAAGAAAGACTTTATCAGACAACTCAGCCAAAACAGCATTAACAGTTAGCAAAACAACAGAAGAACCAGCAAGCACACCAAGAACAACCCCAGTAGTACCAACAACCTTCCTAAACTCAGGCCACTCAATCTTCCCAATCTCCTCGACAACACCACTCAACAAGCCAGCAGTATCTTCACCTCCACCACCTTCACTCCTCTCTCTCCCCTCCTTCATTGCCTTCTGTATCTCATTTCCTAGCTGGGAAATGTTTCCATCGTCGTCCTCAGAAGGGGTTGTGGTGGGTGTATTTGTTTCTGTGCTTTCTGGGTTGTTGTTGTTGTTGTTGGATTGGGAGGATTTTGCTGTGAGTGAGATGAGGGGTTGGTGTTTGGAGAAGGAGAGAGAGTGGAGTTGACGAGATGGGAAAGAGAGTTTTGGGGTTGGTGGGTTGAGGACAGGGTGGAAAGGGATGTGGCATGCACGGAGGTGAACGTGAAGGGGGAGAGGAAGAGGGGTCATTGGATGAAATGTGTGAGTGAGTGAGTGAGTGGTGAACGATGAAAGGGTGAGTGTTTGGGTAAACACTAGAAAGGCCCGAAGGGGTGGTGGTTTTGGGGAATGTGAATAAGGGCCTAAGTGGTATGTTTAAGCCCAAATTATTAGGAAAATAAGTACTCCCTCCGTCCCTTAAGTTCCAGTTTGACTTTTTGACATTCACTTTAACCACATATTTGGAGTAGTATATGTGCTTAAAATTTACAAAAATTTATATCATTTGAAAGTTATCTTGATGAATAACATTATCATATAATTTTTGCATCATAATTCAATGTAACTTTTAAGTTATTAACGGTCAAAGTAGACCCAAAAAAGTCAAACTGAACACTTAATTAGGGACAGAGGGAGTACGTGATTTTTATTTTTTTTGGTAAATAATTAAATTTATTTCCAAAAACCAACACATACATAGGCACTACTCACAGCATGCATTAAGAATCAAAGGATGGGTTGCTAGGGCTTGCATCTTAATTGACATTACTAGACCCCTTAAAACTGTTGTTCATGTCGAGTGACAGGGCATGCTTTACCCCTTTCATTATATCTTTGAAGGTCTCAATTCGATGTGTGTTTTATATAGTTCTAAGGAACATGAAATCAATTCCTGCCCAAAAGCATTCAGACTTAGTAACACTAGGGTGGTAATTGAACAACTAGAGGATTATGTTTTTGATTTTGTGAGTCTTCCTGAACAACCTGATGATGATCCCGTTAATGAGACTAATGATAATGAAAAATTGGTTACAGTGCAACCAGAAAGAAGGGGAAAGTCTTTTTTTAAAGAAAAAATTGTTGTTAAAAACACTAAAAAGACTAATAACCAGCTTGAAAAGGAAGGGTCTTCTACTTCAACCCCACTGAAATCCGAGCACCAATCTGCTCCTGCTGACCAACCTGGAACATCGAAGGCTCCAATTTCTACTCGTGATGAAGTAGTCAAAGCAGCAATGGAAAAGGCTAAAGGGAAGGCTCTCACTGCACACCCAAGTCCCAGTCCACTCAAGCTTCTCTCTTCTGCATCATTATCCCCAGAAAATTATAAAATCATAATTTTGAGGATGATGATCTAGAAGATTTTATGGACATGGAGGAAGAACTGGAGCAGCCTTCAGATTCTAACCTCTAAGAAGAGAAAGCTTCTTATGATCACTATAGTTAACGTAGTTGATCCCAGCTAAGGTTGAAGGTTTATTCATGCAGACTTTAGATTTCTTTTGTTAAGTACTTCGTCAATGCTTGTTCCTATGATGAACATTTGGTCTTTGTTATTAGTAGTTGTAAGACCAAGTTCTTCTTTCTTCTTATCATGTTTTCATCGTTTGTACTGTCAAGTTCATCTTAATGAAAAGGAGGGTCTTTTAACTTTCATAGACTTCACTTCTTAGTCTCTCATGCTTATGTTCTTGATTCATATGGACATTTGAAAATTAACATGATTTATATGAAGCTTTTCATGCTTGTTTTTTTTCTCTTTGGCATCTAAGATTATTTCACATTTGTTATTTAATCACTTCTATGCTAACCCACGCTCCCATCCAGTTGTGTTTCAGTGCCACTACTCGCCGCCTACATGCTGATGATGATTACCATCCAAATATAGTAACAAATGAGTTTAGACCTTTAAAATGGTCTAATGTTTTATTCTTATGGATATGATCAATTATCTTGCCCTATTTTTTTCAAAACAGTTTCCAAAAGTGAAGCACATTATGTGTTTCTTTCTCAACAATAGTCTCATACAATGCAATTGTATGCAGTTTTATGGTCTCTCCGAAAGCTTTCTTTAAGTATGAATGGTTTTCTCTTGTTCTACTATATCACTCGTATGACGCTTAAAGGGATTATATTTAGATTATACTGGGTTTGTTCCTGCCTAAATTTGTTATAAGATGAAAGTTATATGCTTGAATATCCAAGGAGCTAAAAAGAATCAAGTATTAGGCGAGATTCTATTTTTGAAAAACAAGTACCAAACTGATATTATGATCATCCTCGAAACTCTTACATCTATAGAAAATTCCGCAAACATAATTAGGAAAATTGGTTTTCAATTTGGTGAAATAATTGATCCGATTAATCATACCGAAGGACTATGGATACTCTAGAATAATAGACACATAGCTGCTAATGTTATTGATAAAGGGGACTGTTTTATCTCGCTCCTTATTGATGATATTCACAATAGTATCACATCAGTTTCAACCGGCGTTTGTGCCCCGACAGGAGAACGTGAGAAGGATAATTTTTGGAATAGTCTAAACTCAAATGAATCAATCGACCACTGTGACGATGAACTTTATCCACATGATATTCTCTTTGTTGGCCACATTCCACACTAGTTTTCCAACATATGCAACATTTCATATCAAACAATCCCTTATGCCTAACCTTCATTGAGACTTGAGTCTACAAAACTGCATCCCAACTGACTAGAGAAGCTTTGACATATTCAGCTTTACACTCTCATAGAAATGCTCTACATATTATAATTCTTTTCATAGTCCCCTTAGGAATAATGAAAATGAAAAGCCCAGTAAGAGAATATGGCCATCAAAACTGAATTAATAAGTATAAGTCTCTCATTGTAAGAAAGGTGTCGAGAGGTCCAGGTTCTTATTCTCATGAAAACTTTATCTACCAAGCATTCATTATCTTTTATTGAGAGTCTTTTAGCATTAATAGGAACCCCAAGATAATGGCATTTTCCTCTAACTGTAACCAGATACATCAAGAACTCTTTGTTTCGTCACATTATCAACATTGCAGAACATAATAGCTGATTTTGCTTTATTTGCAGCAAGCCCAGAAGCACCTGAGAAGGTGGCAAAGCCTCTCAACATAAGAAGGATAAATTGTTACTCACCATTACAGAACATAATAAGATCATCAGCAAAACACAAATGATTCATATCAATCTCCTTATATCTTGGAAAAAAACACAAATCCATCCATACAAGTTATTTCTTTGAAAACCCTTGACAATTACTCCATGAATATTACAACAATGGAGTCATTGGATCACCTTGTCTTAGTCCCCTTTTTCCTTTTAAAGAACCAAAAATTTCACCATTAAGAAGAATTGAGAAGCAAGGAGTAGATATAAAACTCATTATTAACTTCACAAATTCCCATGGGAATCGTAATGCCATCAACATTTCTTCAACAAAGTCCCGACTAATGGAGTAATAAGCTTTTATCCAAGTCTATTTTCATAAAATCTCGAGGCTTAGATGACGTCCTATTACATTGTCTAATTAAGTCTTGACATGTCATTATATTGTGGACAATGATTCTACCTTCAATAAATACACTTTGTCTACCTTCAATA
>ONZK01004353.1:7562-47439 GCA_900322385.1 Pharnaceum exiguum | reverse complement strand
GTTTTTCATAGTCACAAGCTTGTAGTTCTTCATAAACATAAGCTTGTAATTTCAATCATTCGATTGATTAATCATAATATCAAGCTATTTCATCTTCAGAATTCTCAGTCATTCACAGTTTGAATGTGTACAATGAATATGATGTCTAAATTACAGCATCTGTCATTTGCGGAATAGGTGTATAGAAGGAAGGTGCTTATAATGAATTCATGGAAATGCTTGCTACTGGAAGAGATCTAGTATCTCAGATGCCAGTCATGGTCATATGTGGTTGGCCAGGTGGTTCATGCACGCCGCAGAAGATGTTGCCGAGTGTCTCAAGCTGATGGAAAAGCTTGGTTTTGGAGCTGAGTTACTTTTTTGGACACCTCTCTTTGCTTCTCCGTGATGCTTGGAAGGTCTATGGCTCTTTTGATGATTGACTATTAAGTGGTGAACGAATATCTACAGAGGTTTTCAATCGATATGTTCAGCGTACAGGACAATTAGAAGGACTTGAAATAGTCAAGGACATTCTTGACTATAATGGTTACGTTACTTGTGGGTAATGCTTTTGGCCTTCTGGGGACCTGTAGACTGTATCTCCCATGGTGTGGAGATGTCTGAGTGTGTGGTAGAGGTTGATGTTGGAGACTGAAGGGAGTTTCACCGTGACTATGTCTTGATGTCAATCGGACTTTCAACTTTTCAAGTTATGCAGAGAGTTCAATTAATCTGAGAATCTCCAGGTAACAGGTGTCAATATACCGTAGGAATGCCTAAGTTTCAGCTCATGTTTTGTTTTACTTTCACTGTTGTGTGTTCTATTGCTGTGTCAGTGATGCCGTTATGGAAAAGTTCTGAGTGAACAGGTTGTATGGGTTTGCAAATCTTGGCCTTCAGTTCCAGTTGAGGGTACTTCATGCAGAGGAGCCTGATCTTGACCTCACTGGCCAGACTACACCGTGGACTTTCCGTAATTTTCGCCTGCGGTCTATCAACTTCGCAGCCATCAAACACCGGCAACTCAAACTAGAGATCAGCAACCCAGCTTTGAGTAGGCAGGATGCATGGTCTGTCGTCAATAGGGAAGACTTTATGTCGCTGAAGTACTAAGAAATTGATAGGTATGGTTCAAATTTGATCTGCTGCCTAATCTATAGCCTCATAATACATGCTAATAAGTTTGACATGGTGTCCATGTTGCATTGTCTTTTCATAAAATAAAATATAAAAACATGGATGTTATGGACTTATGGTACTAAATTTTAAGCTTATTGAACCTTTTGGTTAATTCAAGCACTTACTAGTTCCTGTGTTTCTTTCATTGAGACAGTTACTTAATTCCATGAATCTGAGAAGAAAGACACAGATGATGCAGGGTAGTGCCATTTTAGGAGAAGTTATGCACAGATAGGTTATTGTGAATTCAGTCTGCTAAAACAACCATTGCGGAACTTGTGAATTGCTCACTGTCTGGTTTTATTGTTAACCCACACACCTTTCGTTTATATTTTCCCCTTTATTCTGCAATAAGGCACAAAGTGGAGCAACTTTATTTTTCATATAGCAAAGAGGTAGAACAACTCAGTAAGAAAAGTTAGGTGAAAAAAGACAACTGGTGATGCAAGGCGATTCAAGGACCTCATTTGCTTAATGATGCAAATGAGGAGGTCACTTGGTTCTTTAATTCTTTATTTCTTTCCTTAATAGTATCTTAATTTATTTTTTTTGAGAAATTAATAGTATCTTAAATTGTATGGCTTCAAAGTCTCGAAATTGTTGTGAAAAAGAATAAATAAAACATCAGCCTCTAGAAAATAAAAAATCAATACTTCCATATTTTCATTTCACTTTTTATTGTATTAAATCAACGGGAAAGATAATTGGTAATTAACAACCTCATCTTTTCTCGCTTGATCTTTTCAGAAAAAATCTATTAGCGATAGTGGCTCCTCCACTTTCGTGAGCCAACTACATTTGTTTTGTTGCTTTGCTGAACTTTTCTGGTCCTTCCAAAAGGCACCTCAAACAAAAGTTCCTTCACTTTTCACTTTTCTATTTTTCTCCCTTGCTCGCTTATCTCAATCATGGAGACGCAATTTTTTCCATCTTACCCTTTTGCTACCCTATTTCTCTCGTTAATTTTCCTCCTGCCTCTTTACTTCCTCTTTCACTCATACAAGATCTCCAAGTCTCGTAAACATGGCTTCAAAATGTACCCTTTATTCGGCACACTCCCTGAGTTCCTTGCAAACCGTTACCGTTTCCTTGAGTGGACAACTGATGTGCTTGCCGCTCATCCTACTCACACCGCAGTCTTCAAAAGACCTGGTAAGGTGCATGGAGTCATCACAGCGAACCCCGACGTTGTTGAGCATATACTCAAGACACACTTCGTAAACTACCCTAAGGGCGCACGCTTCCGTTCTCTCCTTCATGATTTCCTTGGTGGTGGCATATTCAATGCTGATGATAACCTGTGGCGAGTCCAGCGGAAGACTGCTAGCTTCGAGTTCAACACACGCTCTCTCAAGAGCTTTATCTTGGATTGCATTCGGTCTGAGATATCGACCCGGCTCATCCCTCTGTTGAAGGACGCGTCTACCTCTGGCCGGATTGTAGACTTGCAGGTATATTATGGCTGGTCATTAGGCTGTATTATGTTGTATTAAATTGCTCACCTGAATTCATGTTCTTAGCGGAAACTGATGAACTTGCTAAACCTGTTCTCTTCAGTTACAATTTAACTAACAAATCGAAGAAGAAATAGACAGTTAGACACGTTCAAAACTGTTGTACTAGACCTGTCCTATGCAAGTATCTAGTTATGTTCCAAAACTACATCCTTGTTTATTAAATCAAATTAAACGAGACCTACTATAGAACCAGACGAATTTCTCTATTAAGCAATTGTATCTTGTGACGGTTCTTCATATAAAAAAAACAGATAATGATATCTATTGATTATGTGATGGTTCTATTCTACAAAACCTGTTTAATTCGGTTGCTGGAAGCCAGAAAATGTATTTTGAAAATCTAGATAAAAGGCTAGCCGAGTGATTATAAGTACATTAGTGATTGATAACACCAACAATTGACCTGATTAATTGATGAAAACCTTATTAGTTTTTGTTGAGACTGTATTGTTTAGTTACTGTCACTACTCTTGTTTGCAGAATATGTTGGAGAGGTTTGCCTTTGACAATGTGTGTAAGTTGGCGTTTGATGTGGACCCTGGTTGCCTAGCGGGAGACGGTTCAGGAGAGTCTGAGTTTATGCGAGCTTTTGAGGACGCCACCACAATAAGCTCAGGTCGTTTCATGTATGCTGTTCCAGGGTTTTGGAAAGTCCAGAAAATATTAAACATAGGGTCAGAGAGGAGACTTCAAGAAACGATCACAATTGTTCATGGATTCGCAGATAACATTATACGAACAAGATTGGAGGAGAAATCGGAGAGAAATAAGCATGATGACTTGCTCTCTCGCTTTATTTCGTATGACGAAAGTGATAAATCATCCTCCCCTGATTCTACTTTCTTAAGAGATGTTATTGTAAGCTTTATCCTAGCTGGGAGAGATACAACATCGTCTGGATTAAGCTGGTTTTTCTGGTTACTATCCCAGAACCAAGGTGCCCTTGAGAAAATCCGATCTGAAGTGAGGGCAGTCCGAACCCGATTTAGTAAGCAACCAGGGGAGACTTACACTTTTGATGAACTAAGAGAAATGCATTATCTACATGGGGCATTATCCGAGACACTAAGGTTGTATCCACCAGTACCCGTTGACACAAGGTCGTGTACGGATGATGACATTCTACCGGATGGAACAGAAATTAAAAAGAATTGGTTCATCACATACGATACATACGCAATGGCGAGAATTGAGAGTATATGGGGCAAAGACTGCTTGAAGTTCAGACCCGAGAGGTGGCTAGACGAAGATGGGTTGTACAAGACTGAAAATCCTTTTAAGTTTCCAGTCTTTCATGCTGGTCCTAGGATTTGTTTGGGTAAAGAGATGGCTTATTTGCAGATGAAGTCCATTGCAGCTTGTGTAGTTGAATTGTTTGATGTGGAAGTGATTGGTAAAGAAGCCCGTCCTGAGTTTTTACTATCATTGACTTTGAGGATGAAGCATGGATTGCCTGTGAAAGTTAAGCTATGCAGAAATTAGCCTATGATGGCAAGAATTAGAGGTTGCAGAATATAAAATGTCGACTTAATTCATGTGTGCAAAGCCTCTTTTTTTCAATGCAGCAATTCATTTAGAGTCTATCTCGGAAACAACCTCTTTGATTTCTTAAACAGGGTATGGTTGCGTACACCCCGACCCCCGAACACCCCATTGATTAGCACTCCTTTGTTATTGTTGTTGTTGTACATCCTCACTATAACAACTCGAGAAGAGGCGAGCCACCTCATTGCATCAGCGAGGTATATGCGTCACATGAACACATGTAAGCCCCTAAAAAAAATGTACTCCTAAGTCTTTAAACACCTTGTGTCATCTAGAACCGCATTGAAATCTGAAACATCACATAATCATTCCTACTTAATTGCTTTTACCAATAATTAGCTAGCTTTAAACAATCGGTTTCCACTTCGATTTGTTGCCACTTGCCAACCCCTTTTCCCGAGCTCAACAGAATGCTTCATACACTGCCTTTGCTTCAGCCACTTCAAAAGACACCACAACATAACACTTCTTCGTGATTGTGCTGCAAAAAGTTTATGCCCATCAGTCATCACGTGTTATAGCAGCAAGCCCAGACCTCGGCCTCAGATAGTCAGAGGCTCAAAATATAGCTGCATCTCTGTTCAGTTTAAACACACCTCGACTCGGTCTGCACTGGTGCTGCTACCTCAATGACGGGACTGTTCTTGCTACATTCCATTCCAATCGCTACTTGAATAGCTTCATGATAAATATGATGGATTTGGTATATTCAGAAGAATGTTATCAAGTTCCTTAGACCGATCGATGACATATCCTAGACTCCCAGTATATATCATCCGTAACGTTTTGGCCCAACTTAGCCAATTAGCCCTCTGATCAACTGGGCGGTTTCGGATAGTATACATTGTTGGGAAAACACGGGTATAATGATATAAGCGGAAGCAGTCACTTTTCTCTCTTTGTGTTTTAAGATGGGCACAAAATAAAATACGGATAATTCATCTCTAGTAACTACTAGAGGGTCACTCAAACAACCTCACCAAAAAAAGGTGGATCACTCAAACTACCTACCTTAGGGCTAAACAATTTCTTCCCAAACTCTTCACCCTAGATTAACTCTCTTTTATGTTTAGAGGAATGATTTAGTGTGCGTGGGATTCATAAACACCTTCCCAAAGCTCACTATTTATACTAGTGATTTGAGGATTGTAAACTCTAAATGTACTAAATGAATTTGTCCGAAACGCATCTGTGCAACACAAACTTATAGCTTGGAGGATGAATGTGGTCTTCAATTAAATAATAATATGCAACTCCAAACTGAAGAATTCAATTAGAAACACACGAAACTTCCCTGGACATAAATTGTTGCAGTTCCATCTAGCATCAAGCTTCACCGTTTTTATTTGTTTATTTGTCGGTTCCTTAATTAAGGTTGGAACTCCAACATACATATACCAAGTTTGTTCCACTTGGATGAAGGGTCTTCATATTGAAGACTATGTTTTTGTTATATATTTTACAAAAGAAATCGTGGTTAGCGAAAGTCATTTCTTGAATGCATTTCAATTCAATTATAGGGTAAATCAAACAAACAAATGTTATGGAAGCAATTGATAATTGTGTCGCTTTTCTTCTTCTCCTGTTTTTGTACGCCGGGTCAATCATATAACTCTTGTTTTCGCCAATAATGATACTAGTACATGACTACATTAGTACATGACATCTCACCCAATCTACGACAACCCAACTACTAGACATTTGGACATTACACTCTCTTTTGTCACAAAGCTTTGACAAGCACAAATTAAAACTAATTTTTTTAACACTTAACCCAGGCCTTCCTGCTAACATTCAAGATGGAAGATTGAAACCGGACATTTGAAGTTATTTAAAAAGTAAAATTATAATTATACCAAAAAAAAGTAAAATTATAAAATTTTGTCAAGAACCAGTCAAAAAGGACCGATTTTGACCAATTCTTGGCCAGTTTTAAATGGTTTGAAAACCGATTCAAAACACTGGTACGGAACACCGATGCTATTGGGCTGACAGCATCGCCTTGAAAAAATAACTCTCACTGCTATACTTGTTTTTGGTGTACTAGTACTAGAAAAATTTGTGTGAATTCAGTTTCTTATATAAGACGGGTTGATAGGGGGTTATTTTTGTTTAGTTGAGGTTTTATGATTATGTAGGCAAATGATCATTACTACCCAATCTCATATATAAAATGGGTTCACCCAATTTTTAGTGCATTAGCACTCCTATATAAGATTTTTAACTACTTTTCTTTTTAGAGAAAACGTAGTACCACTCCTATACTTTTGTTTTTGGTGTGAAGATCACTCGTACACTTCATGCCCTATGGTGTAAGACAATCACAAAAGTAGTAAATTAGCAGGGTGAACAATTCACGAAATCAAACTAATATATACTATCTATCTCTTTCTCTCATATACGCGGACTATGATGGAAATTACATTTGGGTATACACGGTCCAATTCAAGATATTAACGTACGAACTTCTCTACTCAAATGGCATCACTTTGAAACACACCTTGAAGTATATATAAAAGCCTAACACTGTTCATATCATAATCTTATATTGCTATAAATTGAGCTCCAAGCTTCCCACATTTCCCAACTTGTCTTGTTCAATTCACTTGTTTGCCTTGCCTTCAAATGTTCATTACCTCAAAATATCTCACACAACACCTTGAATGATTATATATCTTACTTTAAATTCAAGTATAGTACATCCCACTAATCTTGCCTTTTAATTTTTTTTTGGTGTAATCTTGTCTTTCAATTTACTACAAGTCAATTTGCATTTTGCAAAAAGTAGTTTATGCCATTTGCACGATAGATTCTTCCCACTACTAACAAACATCAGTTTATCCAAATTTTACATTCTCCCAAATGGAACCAACAATAATGTCCGCCAATAACTCATTCTTCTCACCAATTCATCTCTTAGTTATCCTCATTTTTACCCTCCTTTTCTACTACTCTTTGAAATCAAAACCCTGCAAGAAGGGCTTCAATAGATATCCCATCTTAGGCACAATACCAGATTTTCTAGCAAATCGACATCGAATGCTCGAGTGGACTACCGAGGTTCTCTCCCTTGTTCCAACTCAAACCGCCACCTTCTACCGCCCCGTTGGTGGTGTTCATGGAGTTTTCACTGCAAATCCTGAAAATATCGAACACATTCTTAAGCATCGTTTTACAAACTACCCTAAAGGGCCTCGCTTTTTGTCAATGCTACGTGATTTTCTTGGTGATGGGATATTCAACTCGGATGGAGACATATGGCATCTCCAAAGGAAAACTACTAGCTTTGAGTTTAACAAAAGAGGCCTTAAAAACTTCCTCCTCGACTCGGTGAAAAGCGAGTTAAAAACCCGCCTTCAACCCGTTCTTAAAGAGGCAGCTCGGATGAATCGGGTTTTAGACTTGCAAGATGTGTTGGAGCGGTTTGCTTTTGACAATGTGTGTAAGTTGGCTTTCAATGTCGACCCTGGTTGTTTGGGGCAGGATAAATCGGACGAGGACGGGTTCATGAAGGCTTTCAATGAAGCAACCGCACTAAGTTGTGGACGGTTCACGTATGCGTTGCCTATGTCATGGAAAATTAAGAAGTTATTTAATTTTGGCTCGGAGAGGAAATTGAGAGACGCGATTAAGACAGTTCACGAGTATGCTGACAATATCATTCGTAAGAGAGTAGAGGAGAAAAATAAAATAGAGGAGAGCATTAAGCTGCAGGATGATTTATTGTCTAGGTTTATCGTTAACGAAGAAAATCCCATCTCGGTGGAACTATTACGAGATGTTGTGATAAGTGTCATCCTAGCAGGGAAAGACACAACATCGACCGGCCTAAGCTGGTTATTTTGGTTGTTATCATCAAGACCATATGTGGTTGACAAAATTCGAGCTGAAGTTGAAAGAATTAGGATTCAAAACGGGAAATCCATAGGAGATACGTATGACTATGATGAAATACATAGCATGCATTATCTCCATGCGGTCATATCTGAATCGTTACGATTGTACCCACCGATACCCGTTGACACGAAGGCTTGCTTGGAGGACGACGTGCTACCGGATGGAACAATGGTGAGAAAGGGTTGGTTCGTTTTGTACCATAATTACGCGGTGGCTCGAATGGAGGATGTGTGGGGTAAAGACTGCGAGGAATTTCTACCGGAGAGATGGTTGGATGATGATGGAACATATAAACCTCAAAGCATGTTCAAGTTTTCAGTTTTTAATGCTGGACCAAGGGTTTGTTTAGGGAAGGAGATGGCTTACATCCAAATGAAGTCTATAGTGGCAAGTATCCTTGAGCAATTTGATGTGGATGTGCTGGGAAAAGAGAATCGTCCTGACTATTTGTTGTCACTAACACTGAGGATGAAGGATGGTTTGTTTGTGAGATTGAAGGAAAGGAACAAAAAAGCGTGCCTCAAGAACTAATGCTGGTTGGTAATACTAATGTACAAAATCACTCAACAAACAATACTTATATCATTATATGATGTTTTATATATCTGTACATTGAACTTGTAAGCAATCTCACACCATTGAACTAGCTAAATTGATGTATAACAAAAAACACCCGTAGTTTATCACATTATTTGGAGAAAAATTATCAGAAATTTGTGGTGTTGACTTGTTGTATACATCAGCATAAACATCAGTATTGTCGTTTGTTCAAGTTTGTCCAATTGAGATTGTTCATTTTTATTCAAAAACACCAAGTTTGTGTTTTTGTCTGTTTATCCTAAAAACTGAGCTAATTAGTGAGAGGCAATATGTATTTTATCTCAAAAGTTTGTACTCACCTGCTTGTGGTTGGTAAGATGCTAGTTTCCACACCTAGTTGCTTTAATAAACTTTGTTGTGTTGACACTTAGCGGCTTGTTACGCTTAATCACTAAGAACAATCACACCTTATTATGAAACATGAAATTCCTTCTCACACAAGCATACAAACAATTGGAATATTTGCATTTGTGTTGTTAAACCGTGACACTGTTGTGTACAAACTCATCGTTATCTACTAAATTGCGCGTTTCTGTACTTTGACGTTCTTCTTCAATTTCGCACCCTTTTTCTTGTTCCAATGGCTTGTATGTATACAATGTGGCACATATGATATAGTATACAAGGTTTACCGCTTGTATTGCAGACACAAGCAGATAAAAGTTTTCCAATCTTCCCCTGTTGAGATTCCTGTCTGGTATCCAGTTCCTCTGCTTGTCAGAATATCTGTGCACTAGAGTGACCATAAACGTCCCCATATAATTCCCAATGGATATTGATATCCAGTACAATGCTCCACCAATGCTCCTCATGCTTTCTGGTGATTGATCATAGAGGAACTCCAGACGGCCTACGTTCATCAAGCCCTCAGCCGCCCCATGGATGCAGAATAAGGGGGCTAACCAAAACACGCTTATCGGAACAATTGCACTAGGTTCGTCTAAAGGTTGTGATGTGCTGCGACTGATTTTCTCTTCATTTCCACTAAGGCTGCAACCACTGTCGACACAATGTTGATTCCAAGTCCAAGGCCTATTCTTTGTAGATATGTTATGCCTGATGGATTTTTGGTGAATCTGCGCGCGAAGGGGACTAGAAGGCGTTCGTAGAAGACTAGTGTTAATATCATGCTTAGGTTGCTAAAGATGACCAGACTGGCTGGTGGCATTTGGAATGAGTGGGAGATGTGGCAGTCCATTGTCCGAGCTTGCTGTATGGCGAAGCTGGTTTGGTGTGATGTTGAAGCATAAAGTAGAATGCTAGCTGACCAGACAGGTAAGATCCGGATAATGGATTTAAGTTCCTCAACCCTATGGCCTGTGGCTAGTCTCCAGAGATTTGATGGTTTAGAATCTTCTGCCTCACTGTCTGTATTGATTGCTGCTTTGTCCAGCCACCTGCACTTACACAGCAAGAAGCAACACATCAATTGGGATGGATTATTCACCAGAAACTAGCTAAGTGGTTCTGAAAATGCAAATTTTTACACAACTTGTACCTGAGCTGTTGAGTATGAAGAAGTCTTCCATCTGCAGAGATGCCTGCATCAAGCTCTTTGTTTTGATACAGAGTGCTAAGATCAGCTGGCATCACTACTTTCCTTTTCCTTACAGCAGCAACTACAACTTGAGCTAGTCTAGTGAATGGGCTTCCAGCTGGCTTCACCTTCTTATAAAGGGGAGAACCTACAACAAAGGCACCGACAGCCGCTGCCATCACGATTGTCGGAATTCCAAGGCCCCAACCCCAACCAACATTGTCTTGAATATAAACAATGACTGTCAGGGCAAATAAGGTTGACACTCCCAAGCTGAAATAGTACCAATTGAAGAAGTTCCATTTCCGTGATTTAGCACTTTCTTTAGCCATGTCAAGTTGATTAGCTGCAAAGTTCACTACACATGGCCTTGTGCCTCCAGAGCCAATAGCTGTGAGGAGGAGTGAGATGTACATAACTCCGAGCTGCAAGTTTGATGCTGATGTACAGTTGACCTGTTGTGGGCATGGTGGAGGCCGCAGTCTTGGAATAACTGCTGATATGGTGATGACGACCAACCCCTATATTATCTTAAAATGTCAATTTGTGTGTTTTTGCAAGTCATCTGTTTGTAAAGTCAATCAAGATCTTCCTATATGAAGAACAAGAAAAACAACACTAAGTTTACTAGTCTGCAACTCTGCATAGTACTAACTAAATTCGTGTTAAAATGTTGATGCATAATGACTTGTAGAGTACTTACACGAATGAATGAAATGCTCAAATGCATGATTTAAGGGGAGTAGAGATAAACCAGTTCATATAAGATGGAACCATAGGTTATGGTCCAGAACATTCCAGCCCAGGAGTCAGCTATTATCGCCCCGAAAAGTGGTGTCAAGCTCTGGGTACCATTAAAATTGGCGATTGTGTTTGCAGCCTGGACTAGGGGCATGTTAAGCTGTTGAGTCAGGTAGGTTATCATGTTTGCATGTGAACCAACATTGGCTATTCTGTCACATATCTCATTTGCTGTAGAATGGTATGTAAAGAGAGCTCATCAACATCAGAACCAGTGTACACTCAAGTTTATCAAATGCTATTAAGTATAATAGGGATATGATGTGAGTTAACTTACCTAGTATGAAAGGCAGTGTTTTTAGCCCACCAAGCTTTTTTTCTTGCTTTTTCACCCTATGATCCTGCTCCGTCACTTCCTGGTCAGACTGGACTAGGCTTTTTTCTGACTCCATTTGTGTGGAGATCCAAGGATGGTTATTTTAGGCACCAATGCTAAGTATTTATGGACAATGAAAGCTAACTAAGAAGGGTGCCTCATCAGCAGTGACATCCCAATGATTGACCTCTTTTAACTATGATTATGATCCAATCATTAACAAAAAATCTCTACATGTGATCTAGTCGAATAACGGAATATTAAGGTTTGGTTAGGCATAGTTTCTTCCAGGGGAGGTTGATTATCTTTTTAATCAATTGTTTGTTTCTTTTATCTCTGACTTTATTCTTTAATCCATTACCTTACGATATTTTCTGTGTGCTTTCTTCTTTACTTGAGAAGTGTTTACCGTTACTGCAAATAGTGTACAGACTAATACTATTGTATTCTGAGTTTGTGAAACTAATCATTTTTGTGGAGAGTTAAGGCCATGGTCTGTAGATGTTGTTTTTTTAAGTCAACTTGGTATAACAAAGAATTTATGTGCACATGATTTTAAGAATTGAATGAAGAGCTTTGCTTGACAAATTATTATTGTCCAAACAGTATATAACAAAAATTGTGCATGTGAGAACTTAAATTATAATTTCTTTTCATCAATTTGGCAACTATGGCAAGGTATGGTTTTTCCCAAGGGAGGTCGTTTGTGTGTATGTTCTTTCATCTCTAACTTTATTCTTTATCTCTTTACCATATGATCTTTGCTGTCTACTTTGTTGTGTACTAGGGAAGGGTTTATTCTTAATGCAGACTATTATATGTCATATACTACTCCCAGGGGAGTATGTATCATCATTTTTTTTAGATTAAACTCTGCCCTTTGTGGTCAGCCTAGCTAGCCTGTAAATTGTGAAGTAACTAATCAATTATGTGGAGATCAAGAAGAATGTCTGAATCATTTTGGTTTTTAAGCCAACTTGACAAATCTTCAGAAGAATCTTCAGGTAACTTCCCAATTTGAAGGATATCAGTTATGTCCAACAGACCATGGTCTTTCCATGGGAACCTATTTAACCTTAATAGTATTTGAAATAGGATTGTGAATCCTCTTTACTCAGATCTTCCAAATCACTCATTATTGTCTACATGTCCAAGCGAACTCATTAGTTACAACATTTCATGCATGAGGGATAAGCTAGCTAACTAGTATATAGGTTTGGCGGGCTAATCCTCCTATTTGCCAATTGATTCAAGATAGAACCTCAGTGGACTTGGGTTCTAGCTACCTCTTCCCAGACATGGACCTAGTGGAATCACTTGGTAATTACATAGAAGTTAAACAGTAGTGTTACTGCTGTGTACATTATCTTGGTAGTATTCTATCTTTTCACTCTCTTTTTCCTCTTCCAAGGACTTGTAGGTGTATAGTAAGGAACATATGACATGGTATATGAAGTTTACCACTTGTATCCCTGTCACAAGCAAGTAGTAGTATTCCAACCTTCCCCTGTTGAGGTCCCTGTTTGGTATCCAGTTCCCGTGCTTGCCAGTATATTTGTGCACAAGAGTAACCATAAAAGTCCCCAAATAATTTCCTATAGATATGGAGATCCAATACAGTGCAGCACCGGTGCTCCTCATGCTTTCTGGTGATTGATCGTACATAAACTCTATGCGGCCAACAGACATAAAGGCCTCTGCTATACCGTGGATAGCAAACTGTGGGACTAACCAAAACACACTTAGCGGAATTATGGCATTTGGTTTATCTAGGAGATTGTGATGGGCTGCAACTGACTTTCTCTTTATTTCAACCAAGGCTGCTACTAGTGTTGAGACAATGTTTATCAGAAAGCCAATGCCTATCCTTTGTAGATATGTTACTCCAGATGGGTGTTTAGTGCATCGACGAGCAAAGGGAACAAGAAGGCGTTCGTGGAAGACCAGTGTTAGTACCATGCTTAGCTGGCCGAAGACATTAAGACTGGCTGGAGGCATTTTGAATGAGCGGGACATGTGACAGTCCATGGTTCGAGCTTGCTGGATGGCAAAGCTGGTTTGGTGTGATACTGCAGTGAATATAAGAATTCCTCCTGCCCAGATTGGCAATATTCGGATGATCGATTTCAGTTCCTCAACCCTGTGGACAGTGGCTATCTTCCAAAGGTTTGGTGGGTTTGAATCTGCCTCACCATCTGTGACTATAGCTGCTTTGTCGAGTGACCTACACATGAACCACAATAAGCAATTTGAAATTCATCCAATAAAGGTACGTCTATTTCTGGTACAACTGTAATTCAAGAATAAGTTTACACTCTGTAGACCACTTTTACCTGAACTGTTTTGTGTGGAGAAGCCTCCCATCTTTGGAGATAGCTGCATCAAGCTCTTTGTTCTCATACAGAGAACTTGGATCACTAGGTATGATTGCTTTTCTTTTCCTTATCGAAGCAACCACAACTTGAGTCAGTCTAGTGAATGGGCTTCCAGATGGCTTCACCTTCTTGTAGAACGGAGAACCTATGACGAAGGCAGCAACGGCTACAGCCATCACGATTGTTGGAATTCCAAGGCCCCAAGCCCAACTAACATTGTCTTGAATATAAACAATGACAGTTAGAGCAAATAAGGTGGCCAGTCCTAAGCTGAAATAGTACCAATTGAAGAAGTTCCATTTACGTGCTTTAGCACTTGGTTTGGCCATGTCAAGTTGATTAGCTGCAAAGTTCACAACACATGGCTTTATGCCTCCTGCACCAACTGCTGTCAGGAAAAGTGAGATGTACAAAACCCATAGCTGCAAGGCTGACGCTTCAGTGCAGTTGATTTGATTTGGGCATGGTGGTGGTCGAAGTGCTGGAAGAACTGCTGACAGGGCCATGATGAAAAATCCCTATAACATAGATTTGTGTCAAACTATTTGGCCCATTATTAATCAATTACATCATAGATCATCTGGCAAAGCTAGCATGAACTCAACAATATACTCTAGCTAAAATCGTACTTGTTTACTGCTTGTATTTCAGTACTCGGATGCTGAATGAAGTTTATGATTAAGAGGGACGATAATTAAACGAACCAGTGTGTAAATGATTGATCCAATGGTTATGGTCCAGTATTGTCCTGCCCAGGAGTCAGATATAAGAGCGCCGAGTAGTGGAGTCAAGGTCTGGGTGCCATTGAAATTGGAGATCACATTTGCAGCTTGAACCAGGGGCATGTTAAGTTGCAGAGTAAAGAATGATATCATGTTCGAATGTGAACCAACGTTTGCAATTCTGTCACATATCTCGTTCGCTGTAAAGTGATAATCATCAGCTCATCATTATAAGTAATTGATCAGTATATATGCAGCAACCGAAGCTACTATTACAAACAGAAGGTAATGTGTAATCACCAGATGCTGACATCTCCTGATCAGCTGGAAGATAAAGTAAATTAGTTGTATCATTGACCAACATGCATGCACATCTGAATGATCGAGTTAAGAACATTATGTACCTCGTACCCTATTAGTTAGATTGTATATACATTATCTATTTGCTATATATACTAATTACTACTAGTATTAGTGGTATCAGAGATGCTGATGACTCACCCAGAATAAAAGGCACTGCTCTAATCCCACCAAGCTTTTTTCCTTCACTTCTCTTCCGATCCTTCTCCATCACCTCCTGATGAGCACTATTTGTTACACTCTTCTCCACTTCCATTTGTATATTTTTATAAACACTGTACTATATTGTATTAATGCTCATTTGAGTCTCTATAATGCAAGAATATAATGTTACTTGCATATTTATATAGATACATTTGCGACACACAAATTGTACTCCGTAAACTCCTAAGTGATAGTTGTTTAAGTGAATTAAAAAAGGGGCATGTGATATTGTTCAGTACTTATAATATGCTTACCTTTCATCAATTACGGAGGTGATTTAATTTTAATTTTTCTCCTAACATATATAGGCTGTGTGACATTGCAGACAATTCGATTTCTTATCTGTTAGATCTATTTCTCTTAGCATATGATGAATTGTTTACTCTTTTGACACTTCCATCGTTCATTTTAAGTTGATTATTGGATTATGTAATTCCATAGTGAGTATTTCTGTTTTGTCAGCGGATCAGGTTAGGTGAAAATTAAAATCAGAGGTATCTTCAACTAACTACTCATGGGAAAGGACGTGAATGAACTAGTATGAACAAATCAATTAACTTCCAAGCTGGCATTTTTGGTGCCACCTTCTGTTTAATATACTACTCCTAATATCAAGATCATCAGTAAGAGGGGTTTTTTTCTTTCTAAATTGTAATATCTCCATTGCTATTGTACATCCTCATCTTCAGCAATTGTGATTCGACTTTTTAAGGTCTTTACTTTGGACTGTTACTGATCATTCCTGTTATTATCGACTGTTTAAGGTCTCCACTTTGGACTGTTACACTTGGGCAGATGATAATTGAACTTCTAGTGACAAGTAGAGGGTGAAAGGAATATTATTATTGATCTCTAAAGTCAAAGTATCAAACTGCAAGTCACATCAGATATCCTAAGAATCTTAAATTAGTTGCCAATCATCAAATCACGAGGACGATAACCTTATTAAAAAAAATCCCTCCGCAAGAGAATTATATTGCTTGTTTGCATGCTACATAGTTTATAAACTTCAAAATACCCAACTTTTATGTCCTGTGGGTATACCAGGTTGATAGTATTTGACTAACCAAGCTTAGCTTTATCCAGTGGTATTTCTCCCTGGTGTCCACACTGGAGACTAGGGTTCGAATCCTGCTGGGGGCATTTGGGAGGAGGATTTGTTCCCCCTCCCCCCTCCTTTCCAAATGCTCAGGCTTATTAATTCATGGTTATTTCTCGAGATGGGTACCCATGGGTGGGCCGTTTACCTTTAAAAAAAAAAAAGGTTGATAGTATTTGACTGTGAGTCTGTGACTGCTACTCAAATGCTGGACTAGTTGACTTCGTGGTATATTTGCTGTTGGCTGGCTCTCATAACAATTTCATACCTTCCCTTAACAGTTGGTGTGATCTTCTTTTCATGTTTCAGCACTGGACTTGAGGCACTAAATTAATGACAAAAGTACAATACCACTCAATAATAATACTGTGTTGGAGTACAAAAATTACAGAAAGCAGGACTAGCCCACTACATATAAATTACATCCCGTGAAGCTTGGTTAAATCCCGTTTTTGACTGTTTGCGTAATGACCCCCATTTAATGGGGATTTACACTCGGTTGTTGTTGTTGTGTATGCTACACCATATGTATGATTTTCATTATTACTATAAAAATGCACAACATAGCATTCCTGTACTTGTGATATGTCTACTAATCAGAGCAGGCCGGTCAATATTTGAATTTTTTGCAGAATATTCATGCACAGCTGAAGATCATTGCCAGCTAACTAATGACTAATGAGGCCGACCTTATTTCTATTCAACTTCATCTATTCAAGTAGGGCTACTCTTGTCTACTTCTGCTTATATTAATCTGGTCAAATATGGGTTTATGTCATGCAGAAGTCTTTTGGTAAGGGGTACTTTACAATGTTGACACAT
The DNA here is from genome assembly GCA_900322385.1 of Pharnaceum exiguum. Lineage (NCBI taxonomy): Eukaryota > Viridiplantae > Streptophyta > Magnoliopsida > Caryophyllales > Molluginaceae > Pharnaceum > Pharnaceum exiguum. The sequence goes on along the minus strand of ONZK01004353.1, from coordinate 30,483 downwards.
ACATAAGAACTATTCTGATGATGTTATAATTGCTCCTAGTGCTGCACCACTTCTATAATAGTAACATGACTGACTGTGAGCTTTCTGCAAATGATGCACAAAAAATCGGTTGAATTACACATTTTATTGTATATACTAAGAGGTTCTATTTGAGCATTTTAGACTGTCTCATTTTTCTTTGTTATTGTTAATTGTAGCTCTTCTGTCCTTGGTGCATCAGCCGAAACCTTCAATGGACTATCAGGAAAAATCTCTTGATCTTCCTCACTGTTCTCTTTAACCTGCTCCAAGGGCTTGTAGGTGTATAAGTAGGCACAGATCAAGTAGTATAGGAAGTTGAGTACTTGTATGCCGGAGACGAGCAAGTAGTAGTTCTCCAACCTTCCCCTGTTGAGATTTCTGTCAGGTAGCCAATTGTGCTCTTTCCCTGTATAATTATGAACAAGTGTGACAACTAAGGTCCCTAGATAATTCCCAACTGATGTTGTTAGGCAGTAGAGTGCTACAGCAGTGCTTCTCATGCTTTCGGGTGCTTGATCATAGAGAAATTCTAAGTGGCCTACACTCATGAAAACCTCGGCCAATCCGTGAATGCAGTATTGTGGTACCATCCAAAACACACTGATAGGGATTGTGGCAGCAGGTTTGTCTAAGAGATTATGATGGGAAGCAACACTTTTCCTTTTTACTTCAATCATTGATGCCACTATTGTTGCAATGATGTTGATTGCATAACCTACGCCCATCCTCTGTAAGCAAGTTAAGCCTTGTGGATGTCCAGTGAATCTTCGGGCAAAGGGAACAAAGAATCGATCGTACAAAACAAGACCTGTGAGCATGGTTACAATGCTGAATATGGACAGGGTGGCTGGAGGTATCTGAAATGAGGGGGACAGATGGCGGTCCATGCTTCGGGCCTGTTGGAGCGCAAAGCTACCTTGATGAGACGAAGCAGTAATAAGCAGAATTCCAGCTGACCAGATGGGTAACACGCGAATGATTGATTTTAGTTCCTCCACCCGATGAACTGTGGCTAGCTTCCATAAATTTGGAGGTTCCGATTCTTTTACTTCTTCATCAGTTAGTATTGCTGCTTTGTCAAGCCACCTGCATGTACAAAATCAGAGACCATACTGGAAATTTACATCTTGCACTCATTTGAAGCTTTTATTACTTGTTTACACCATGATCATGTACTTCGATTTCTGTGGGATCGAAAACACATTAAGCTAATAGTAATGTTCCTTCTCCCTTTTGAGTATAGAGAAAAACTGAAATGACATTGCAGATTAGGACACTTCTTCTGACATTTGTTCATTTAGACGCGGATCAGTTTACAAATTCTCCCATAGCAAATTAGCAACCATTGAAGGCTCTCAATGATTTGCAGCTTTTAATTCCAATGTGTTCTCATATTTTCCATAGATCAAGTCGATTGAAAATAGAGAAACCCTTCAGGAAAACGACTTACTTGAACTGCTTTGTGCGTAGAAGCCTTCCATCTCTAGAGATGCCGGCATCAAGCTCCTTGTTTTCATAAAAAAGACTGGGCTCCGCTGGCATAACAACTTTCCTTTTCCTCACAGCTGCAACAGCCACTTGAGCCATTCTAACCAAAGGGCTCCCTGCTGGCTTGGGTTTATCATAAAGAGGATAACCAACAACGAATGTGATAATAGATAAGGCCATGAACGCGGTTGGTATTCCGAGACCCCAACCCCAGCCAACATTGTCTTGGATGTATACCAAGACAGTCAGAGCAATTAATGTCGCCAACCCCATGCTAAAATAATACCAATTGAAGTAATTCCATTTTCGTGCTGCAACACCTGATTTGCTCATGTCAAACTGGTTGGCCGCAAAGGTGACAACACAAGGTCTGATCCCTCCTGTACCAATAGAAGTGAGGAGGAGGGAGATGTACAAGACCCATAGTTGGTTGGTCGATGCTTCCTGGCAGTTCACCTGAGTAGGGCATGCTGGAGGGTGTAGTTTTGGAAGAATAGCAGATAGGGTGATGCTGATTAATCCCTGAAATATGATGGTAGAAAATATATCAAAATGGCTGTCCGCCTACACTTTTTGTTGCAGAAACAAGAAAAACAACATAAGAAGAAGACCGAATCCTGTCACATGTATATTCTGGCATTCTGCACAAGAAGTGTTCCAGTTAGTAGTACAGCTTAGAGTTCCAAATTATCAGATTTACGACTCTTTTGATGGATTTTTGATCAAATGCTCTCTCTGCCCAAAGATATTCTGCCGCAGCAGGGAACTATCTTTTTATCCAACTATCATTGTGGTGTTGTCTTAGTTCTGCTTTTATAAGGCACAACATCTGTTTTGTGCTTTTTAGTTTTCCTTCTGGTTTTTTATCATACTTCGGAGTTCAGACAGCAGGTAGTGTGTTACTGCTAATACTTAAATGAACAAAAACAAAACCATTGGCGTAAATGACTTGACTCATTTTTTCTGATCTTGTATTCTGAACGAATTATTGCGTGGTTTTCTAATCCCAAGCTGGAAGAAAATCCTTAAGCTTGGAAATCTATCAGGAAGATGAACTATCGTGGATAGGGGATTTAGAAAGTCTGTGCTTACCAGTACATAAAAGATCGAACCAATGGTGATAGTCCAGAATTGCCCTGCAAATGAGTCCGCCATCAAAGCACCAATGAGAGGAGTGAAACTTGCAGTGCCTCCAAAATTGGTCAAGGTATTGGAGGCTTGCACCAGTGGCATGTTAAGCTGCTGCGTCAGGTATGTTATCATGTTTGCGTGGAAACCAACAGCAGCAAATCTGTCACATACCTCATTTGCTGTAAAATGATTAGAAATGCATCCTGTTAGTCATCTTCCTCATTTTTGTCCAAAAGTTGAACTCAAGTAACCATATAAATCCAGATATCGCGCTAAACAAAATTGCAGCTTCTTCTGTTCTTCAGTTGATGATTCATCATGAAAATAAACAGGACAGAACAAGAAATCTGATGGAATGATTATGAAAAGAAATGAAAGGCAATGCTGCACAATGCAAATCGTACATGATATTAAATTTGACAATTCACAGGAGAACAGAAATCATGAATAACATTGGGTGTTAACTTTTAGAAAGCTCTTCCACCACCTACGTTTTATTGATATATTCACTTGTTCAGTGTCAGCTCTAGCTAGTAGCTAGCACATACTGTTCTGCAAGTGTCATAAGAAGAGCATGGTCCTGAAATTTGCAACTCTTAGAGAATCATGAAATGACTATTATTGTGTGTCTGTTTTTAGAACTCTTCTTAAAAAAATTGCAGAATTAACAGAATGACATAGCCTGTGAGCTTCCACACTGATAAGTCCATGACACCTTTGGTTCGATACCTTATGAGTTGTGATAATCAGTGCAACATATATATGACATATCACCTGTTTTGCTTTCACCTATGTATATTCATCACATGTTTAGTACTCTGCAGGTTGCAGGGCAAAGAATGAGCTAGAAAATTTGAACTAACCAAGGATAAATGGCATAGTTCTGATCCCTCCGCGCTTCTTCCTCTTCTCCTCCTTTGGAGTGTCTTCCATCTCCTCTAATACAACCTTTTCTGCTGGCTTCTCCAACTGATCCATGTTTCATGTGATTCTTATCCAGTATTGTGAGTTGCCCAAGGGCACAATGCAGCTCTTATATATGCAGCTAGCTAAGTGTCTAGTGAAGAGCTGACAGTGAACATGTTTGTTATTCATTTGCTTTCTTTTTACTTTTTATTTATGTGGCGTGAGTCTGAAAATAATAAGAAATGGTGAGACCCACTAGTTTAGACTAAATTGAGATGTGATCATTTGTCTATCATTAATAAGTTTAATCATGTAAGTTAAGATTGTCTTGTACCTATAGGCTATAGCTACTTTAAAGACAAATAGAAAAGATAAAAAATGAAATGAAAAGGGAGTTTGGTCACTGCACTTGACAGTGCCTCAATTTCTGGTTTAAAGTTTTTTTGAGTTATAAGGTAAACCAATAAGATCACAATGTTGCCCTTGACTGATTAAGCTCAAGGCTATTGTTCATATACCACTGGTGCTAGCCTGACGATGGTGATAAACTGGTAGTCACTACTCACTAGCCACTAGCCAGTAGTCTTAATGTACTTGGTTGCTGCTTTCGTTATTCCTCTGTGTTCTGAACTTCAGAATCACATGCCAATATCTAGTTTTTTTCAAGTTGGTTTAATAAAAAACAATGATCTGTGCAGCCAGTGGAGGATCGATAGCAAAAAGAATCTTTAGAGTATTGCAGGGGGAAAACGACAATAGCATATTGATGAGCGGCATGTTTCAGGATTCAGAACAGTCGATTTTCTTGTAGAAATTTAGTACTAAATCTCAACAAACTTATAGTGGATAACCAACCAGTTCCTATTCTTCACAGATGCAAATTTCAGCTTGGTTGAATTCTTTGGATGAGTGATTTAGACTGAGAGTTCACGAACATTAAGTTTAAGGTCAACAACAACCCAGTAATATCCCATCTCAGACGAGTTATTGAGGAGGTCTGAAGTACGCAACCTTATCCCGAAGGAGGCTGTTTCCGAGACCAAGAAAGAAAATTTATTAGGCTTGGCTTTCAGCTGGTAGTGGTCAAGGATATCTTTACAAATATGAAATATGTACAACCTTATCAACTTATCAGGCAGGATCTTACAAATCCATGAGTTGCATGACAGGTGCTAATGTCCGGACGTACTCACATACACACACATGAAGAATTCAATTTCATATTGAACAACTTAGGTGGAGGAAATGCTTGCCAATACCATGCCCCGCATTCTCCATTAAAATATGCTCAATCATTAAGTTAGTGAAGGCCCTTAGAATGCATGGAATTTTTTTGTTTTATTATTATTAATCAACTGTTGCTTCCGAGTTAAAAATAATTTGTACATTATTCTGCGATGAGAAAAGGATTGAATGATTGTTTTGCTTCTAAAAAAAATGAAATAAATATGAAATACACAAAAAGAACTAGTACTGGATTACTGTTTTACATTAGTACAATTACTGTGCTCATACTAATCAATTATACTTTCTAACTTCTATCATGCTTCTTGCATCAAACAGCACAACACAAAACTAGTCACATATTAATGCTGCTTTCATGACGACACTGGTAGAAGTTGTAAGAAGTGAAATTCACACAAGAAAATTCAAGACCAAATCATTGGCCAAACGCAATATCCAACTGATATTACAACTTTTTCTTTGGATCATATACTTTTTCTCAGTAACCCATAAATTAGTTCACGTCTTTCTTCTTTTGTTCATGCGCCCTCACATGCACACACATGTACAAACTACAAAGAATGCATCTACGGCCAAGATTCAGTTCAGAACTTAGGATGGTAGCAATTCTTATGCTACAAAGGAGGTCAAAAAAATGATTCATGACCATTAACCAAACAGAAATGCAAACTGCAAACAACTATAATAACACTGTAAAATTTGGAGGTATTAAAACACTCTTTTGGCTAATTCAATCGTCTACTAATTACAACTAGGATCAGATTAACTAGAGTTGATTAAAAAATTTGACATAACCCAATATCATGATAAATGAGAACCCATCTCAGTGATAACTGATAAGTGATTCCACATACATCACAGAACAAGCAATGAAAACAGGAAGAAAATGCTAAGAAACTTTTATGAAACTGTCTGTCACATTACACAAAATGATACCTTAAATGACGTAGCCACTTACGCTAACAAAATAACACTCATGTGCAAGGACAAATGCACAAGCGGACGAGTCTCCTTTCTTTCTGACTCTCTCTTTGTACCGGGTATTAAACTGTCTTTCTCTGCCAATGTTGTCTATAGATAACTAGCCACAAACACAAGTTCATGGTGGTCCATGACTCAATTATGTGATTCAGGACTGGCTCTAATTTGCATGCTTAGAGCTCCCTTTTCCATCAATCATCAATCATCATCATCTTGGTCTAAAAAGCTTTCACACCCAGCAACTGGATTAGTAGTTCCATCTCTTTACCAAACCTAGTTAGACTAGCAAACTATCCACTGTAAAAGAGGGCCGAATGAAGCAACCATCAATCTCATAAAGATACCTAATCTGATCTGAAGTATATACTAGTAACTAGAACTATAAACAGCAGTAAAAGTATGTGTTTCGTCTCAAAAATAATGAAATGAACAGATTTGCAGAATCAGAAAAATAGAATCAACATCAGTAGATCATAATGCTCTCTCTGCTGCTCAACCTCCTCGTGGAGAAATTTTGATTCTGATTTAAATTCAGGATTACACCGTACATCTCCCAAACAGATTTAATCATGTTTACCCCTAGAAATCAAGAATAACTTCCATGCTTTAACAGTTGCTATTAATAATTGACGTAATCACAGTTGCCCTTACGGCTGAAACAAAGCTGCTTAGTGCATTACACACACAGTCCAACTTTTAACACCATGGGCAATATATCATCAATCAAAATCTCCACAAATTTTGGTTTGGTTAGAAGATAAATCAAACCAAACTTGTGATTGTATAAACAAGGTTCCACTTGTCATTCAAAAGCAACACAATTCATATTTCTTCCGCGTAGCCTGTGGCATAACACCACCCACAAATATTTTTGGCTTGTGTCCTTGCATATAACGGACATGCATAGTCATTGATTGGCCATTTGAGATTTAAAGGCCAATAATTCAGTAGTGGTTTTGATTTTCGAAACTGTGGCTTGGATTAATGAATGAAATGTGAACAGAAAGCAAGACTGTGTTTAAGCCTTAAGAGGTCACGATTGAGGAACTATTTTTTCTTCTAGGACTTTGGAAATTTGGAGGCCTAATGCCTAGATGGAGTTGCCTTTCTGGAGGTGGCATAGCCAACTAACAGAACATGACTGAATTAGGCATGTTGTCAAAAGAGTGGCGCAACATGTGCATGGTCTTACCCTCTTACTAGATTATCAGATTTCAAATTGATGCGGGTGAGCAACCTTTCAATGCAATTGCAAGTCCTCAACAACTACTCGTCAAACCGATAGATGAAGATAGTAATGGCGACGGTGGCATTCAAACCATGATAGATGAAGATAGATGGGCACAAGACAAGCCGCAAATTTTCAAGTGAAGATGATGCCTACTAACATTAAAAAGATCATGAATTAATGATACTAGGGATCGGTTCATCAAGATGCCAATTTTTCTCCAACGTAATTTTGATTTCAATGTGGTGATTCCACAGAAGTGTCAGAGATGAAAGTTGGGAAACTGTCATAGTAATCTCTGGCATTATGATTGAATTTTTAGGAAGATGTATGATTCTTCCTTTTATTGATACTGAAGATACATTATCTATAGTGATACAACCTCAAGGGCTCAACTAAAATCAGTAACCTAAGACCTACATCTTCAAAGTTCTTTAATTCCAAAGTTGTGATAAATGATACCAAGGCGCAATGAGTCAGCCATAAGATTGAATAAATTTTCATAAAATAGAAACAGAACCTCATGTTTATAATGCATCCACAGGATGCTAGCAAAGCAAATGCAAGAGTTTGAAATACAACATAAAGAGATCATTTTCATGTGAACAAATCATGACAGAGTTTGAGACGATAATTCGAAATCACATTGCTACCACAAAAATGGAGAAAAAAAATAAGGATGATTTACCTGGTGACAGTACTTCCAAACTGGGATTGCGGGCGAATGGGCTAGGCAAACATTCGGAAGAGCAACTAAACCATTCGGAGTTGAAACTACACGAGTAAGTAATTTTTTCCAAATTATGATAAAAGCACAATCAGGAAAGCGTATCAGAGGAGTTCTAGCTCCCACATGAGAAGTGGTAGGTATAGGCTCTGCAAGTCGAAATGCTCAATAGTTCCCACTGGGTATGCTACATGTCTCATAGCAGAAATCTGCAAGTCAAAAACTCAAAGATGGCATTCCGTCAACAAAGGAAAAAAGGCATTTGTCAGTATCTCACCGTGATATATTTCAAGCAAGAGAGGCACATTGAAAGCAAAAAAAAAAGACGAGTTTCTGCGGCACACTTGATGATCAGAATGACTTGTTCAAATTTCTTATGGGGAGAGCTTGTATAAAACTAGAACAAACTACAATCAGAAAGTAGACAAGAAGCCAAGAAAAGCACAGAGAGTTACCTTACCAAAGGTACTTATCCAACACTCCCTATAAAACTCTATGTTCAAAAGGCTTGTTTGGAAAACAGAAGCAGTCACTCCAAGTTCTTTGAGTGACTTGTTGAGCATTTTTTAAGTACCTTTCTGTGGACTGATCGTGGATCACATCCAGAGAAGCACAGATGCCGATATATATATCTAACACAGAACCCTAGAACTCAGAAAAGAGTGTGTCTCATCGTGCAAATGAAAGACACCAAAATTCTTATTCAGCTATGAAAAGTTGATTTTCTTTCCTGCAAATTTCACTCAGCAGGACAGAGAGACAGCAGAGCTGATAAGATGCTCTTCATATTTTGAAAATCATGACCACAGTTTAACTACTCATGCAATATAAAAACAAGAAAGCTTACCAAAGCTTAGTAATATGGCAAATTCAGATAGCAATAAAAAGAGAAGTGGCAATTTTCAAACAGCCCATCAGGTCCACTGCAAATTTTGGACACTTACACTCAAGCTAAATCTCGCTGGGCAAGTATATTTTTTGAAGAGCGAGATCAGTAACCAAACGGATATACCCAAGGAACAGAGAGCAAAGAAAAAAATATACATACAGCAGAAACCACAACCCTGTCCAGCATAGCTTGTCATTTGTGTGGAGAACTGCTAACAACAAATATACTAGTTTTTTCTTTAGTCTACAATGATAAGGGAAAACTCTTGTGGATATCATATGTTTTCCAGGTTTATGGAATACTTACAATTGACAACTGCATATAATTGAAACCAGCAAGCATGATATACTTCGGGAGAAGCTTGAAAATTCAAAAAAGGAAAAAGAAAATAATAAGCACACAAGGTGGGCCCTCAGTTGTGCCTTGTTCAGACTAAAGATTGTGAATCACTCCATTGTAATACAGTTCGTAGAAATTATCAGGAAAGATATCATCCCGAGCTTCCATATACCAGAAAATGAATAAGAATAAAACTAGAAAACATTGTGCTTGTGTTTGGCCGTTCACATCAAACAAAATTAGCCACTAATGGAGAAATAGTTACCAGCAGAACTGCAACGAACAGAGATCACGGAGCTTAATATGTCACAGAAGAACAGTCATCTATATAACTAGTCCAGAGAATTAAAGAATTTGGTTATACCACAACAGAAAATTTGAAATTCCTTTAAAGTTCTCACAATCAGAAATGCAAAAAGCTTAGCTGAAATCCCGTAATCTTCTTCTCAAGACATCCATCGACTTCTTCCGGGAATTAGTTTTAGCATTTCGATTAGCAAGACTTCCAAACAGACTGTCAGGAGAATCCTTGAATTTGTCTATGATAGTAGCCACCTTCTTGAACTCCAGAGTATTGTAATTCTTCTGCCTGATGACAGGATTCATAAAGTTTTCTGACTGACTGCTCAAGAGAAGGTTTAGTAATTGCCGAGCTTCTATCAGGTAAAAACTAAAGCTACCATCCTTGTAAACTTCACTCAACCCAGTGCTCTCAAAGCGGTCCTCAGCAAAGTTCTCTATAATCTTCAAATCATGGTTCATAGCCGTAACTGCATTGGCATTAAACCTCTTGACACTGTCACTAAGAAAAGCACCAGTGATAGAACTTGAAATGTGCTCAAGAGCCCCCGTGCCAACCTTGTATAAAGCATCCAGAGGTAAAATCTGCTGAGCAGTTGAGATAAGGGTGTCAAGGTAAATTTGCACTTCAGTCATGAATTCATGAGCACTCTGGGGCTCATCGTCTGGGGTCCAATTGACGTTCTCAGTCAGTGACATGAACTCATCAAGCTGATTGTTCACCAAACTCAAGAGAGTAATATAGGCTGCATCTCTTGATGTTTTAAGAACAACCTTAGCATTTAAAGTAGCTTGTGGTCGCTCTACGCGTGATGGAACTCCACTCATTTGAGCTGCAGTTTTGAGGAAAAAGTCACAAGCTCTTTCAAGAAAGGCCACATTTGCAGCAATCTGCATAGCTTTTGATACACCAATAGAGTTGTCACTTATTTTATCTAGTATGACTTCATTCAGAACATCGATCAACAGAGAGTCCAGGTACTTTCTTACGCCGTCAAAGAGGTTTGCGTCACCCCCAGTGGACAAGTAGTTGATGAAGTCCTTGATAAACGATCTGATAACACCGCAAATTTCTGGTACCATGGAGGAGAACGGTGCAACATATGGAAAAGCAGGCATGATATCCGTAGTCTGCAATTGAAAAGCCAACACGTTGGCTTGGTAGTCAGAATCTTTTTTCAGCAACATCTGCTCATAGTTATCCTTAGCAACAATATCAGAGATTTGTTTTCGGCACTCTTTCATGAGAAGCTTGCTATACTTTTCTTTACTGCTATTCACCACCACAAGAAGGGACTTCACTTCGTACCCATTCTGTCTTACGGTCGCTTCAAAAAGGGTCAGGTAGTCTTTGACAAGAAGAAGATGAGTAGTATTATCCATTAAGGAGAATTGTCTCTCCGCTATAGAAGTAATCTTAGAAACAGCGGTTTCCCACATAGTCTCCACCTGACTACTTTCCAGTAAACCTCCAGCAGTCTTCAGGACACGCTCCTCTACAATAAAGAATCCCGCAATTTGGCTCAAGAAGGTCTGATGAGAATCCAAAAATGACTGCGAAGAAAATATCTGCAAATCTGAATTAAGCTGTGCCAGCCGATTATTATAGTAGTATTCTCTGAAACGTTGGCCAAGCCCAAGGCACTTGTGAATGTGATACGCCCTGTAGATAGCAGTCAGATCAATAGTCAAACTCAAATCTTCCTCTTGCTCTTCAACATCCAAACTGTACGCCGACTCAGGTATCCCAGAACGACTTTGTTCCTCAACTTCCCTCTGACGAGCATGCAATTCTTCATCCCTCTTGCGAACTGATGCAGTATGCCCTATCGCAGTCTGCCCGATATCCTTAGCCAAGGTCCTAATATGAACCAGCCATTCATTAACCTCACTGCAAATCTTCTTCTCAATGTTCACCTTTATGGCCGGAATCCTCCCCTCCACAACATACTTAAGCTTCCTCACAGGAATATTCTTCAAGTAATTGTTCTCAATCACCTCTATAGTCTTCAAAGCAGGGTAAAACTTCCCCTCAGACACATGAGCATTACACTTAGAACAAAGCTCCAAAAGCTGATAACACATCTTCGACATCTTAATCGCATCATTCAAATTCTTCTTAGTCGAATACGACACAACAAGCTCATCAAGCTTAGTCAACAAATTCGCCCCAACTTCTTGCAACTTAAAGTTATCGGTCTGAAGCACCGCCTTAAGCTCCTCAGCATCAACAAGAACCCCGCGAAGCTCATCCACCGCGACAATAAACTCCTCATAATGTAGCCTACACAACTCCTCAATCTCAGCCTCCTTCTTCTTAGCCACATGCTTAAGCTGTTGAAGGAGGGGCTCTGGCCGGCTAGTCTCGAACGCGTGCCGGACAAGGGGACTCAAATCCTCACCATTTCCTATCAATGTTGCTAGTACTAAGTCCTCTCCTGTCCCTGTGTCACCATTCTCTGATACTATTGTTCTCCTTTTTGTCTTAGCATTCATCATCATCCTTACACTGTTCATTTCACATACCCACATGATCAAATCAAATTCACATACATGCATGCATTCTTTAACTATATACCCATATAAAAAAAATGACATTTTAACTAAAATGACATATCTTTCATCAAAAAGACAACATTTTTATAAAGATCATACAAAACTAACAAATACCCAACTCAGGAAACTAACAAAAGAACCATAACAACATAACAAGATATCAAAAAAGCTCTTAAATGAAGGAAAAAGAAAGGATTTTGAGACATACCCAGATGATAAAATGGTGATATAAGTGAGCTCTTGGTATTTTTACTGCATTTAGAGGTGAAAAATCAAAGGGTTTAGATCTGAGTGATTTTATTTTGTCTTGTTATTAATTTTTTTCTGTTATTGTTAGTGCTTTTTTGTTTTTCCTCACTGTTCCCAGGAGAAGAGAGCTTAAGCTTCGGAGTGTTTTGTTTTGTTTGGCTCGAAATAATAAAGTTTGTTTGGGTAAATAAGGTAATATCAATATTTCGATTTTTGTTTGTGTTTTTTCGTTTTTTCTAAAGGGTTAGTACTAGTACATTTTGGTATTATTAAAAGAAAATATTTTATGTTATTTATTTGTTTATTTATTTGTTTGTACATGTTGCGTATCTTGTTGGTAGGTATGATTATGTTGGTACTTGGTACATAACAAGAGTACGATGATGAGGGGGTACGAGGCTTTTCTTGACAAACATTCTTTCCCTATTTGTCTTTGATTTGAAGGGTGGCAATGTAGATGTGGTGAATGGTGATGATTAGGTGTGTGATTAAATAATGATTTATTTCTTCACTAGCATGGACTAGAATGATGGAAGATATGATTATTAGAGTATTTATTGATCCCTTTATTTTATAATCTTCTTTAAATGAGAGGTACGAGGCCGGTGAGAATCTGAGTTTCCAATCTTAAAGGTTAAAGGTTTGTTCTCTATCACTTAATAATGATGGTGTACTTTCTTGTTTCTTTTTTTAAAAAATAAAATTGATTGTGTCCTAATTAGTAAAGAAGGGCTTCTTCTTTTTATGTTTGTGCCATTTTTCAAAGAGGAAGAAGATTAAGAAGTAGGGAGAGTTAGAACTAGTGTTGACGTGTTGTATATAAGTAGACTAGTAATGTAACTTATAAAAGCAATACTTACACCAAATTGAAATCATTTCTTCTAATAGCAGTGTTGGATCAAGGGTTCAGAGTCCACTAATCCCCTCTCACCCAACAAAACCTAATAAAAACAGTGGTGGAGATCTCGCATACACTAGTATACTCGAAAAGATATGCTGTCACTTACACCGGTCCTAATAAGTCTCAGATGAGCTATTGAAGTGGCCGACTTGAATACCAGCTATTGGTCTAAGTGGTCGGCTTGAATCAACCACTCAAGCTAGTTTAAAATGAATCACCAATTTCATCCCTCACTCAAGATGAATAAATCTTGAATTAAATCTCAAACAACTAGCTAAGTACATGATTTCCATGATAAAATTATTTTTTGGAATTAATACTAGTATCAAAATATAAAGAATTTACATTTAAAAATATTGATAAAATATGTATTAAACATTTTTTAATTTTGTAATATTTTACGATACATTTCTAGAATTGAGTAACTCTTTTGTCATAATTTTTTTCTACAAATAATGTCCTTTCTAATCAGCAAATTTACTTCTTTTTTTCTTTCGAATCATTTCTTTGACCCTAACATTTATTATATTGAAAATTGCAAATGTAGTTTTAAAATTTAAAGCACCTATATCAAAGTGCAATATTGGACATGTAGTTATCCATTTTGACTATATTCCTCATTAAATAATGGTTTTCTTAGTGTGTATTTCTGTATTAAAAAAAAATCACTCAAAATCGAATATAAGGAATTTTACCTTAAAATAATGTTTTTAAAAAATTAAGGAAAATTGTACACCAAAGAAGGTGTTAATGGACCGAATTGAACCAATTTCCAATTTTAAATGACTAAGTAACAACATTCTTTTGGTTCTCCAAAAAAAAAACTTTCATGCTTTCAGATATTATTAATCTTACAAATATATCTTGGATTGCAACTTTTGATTGCTAGACAAAAAATGTGGAGGGAAGGAAGTGTATCACAACGGTTGCCAAAGTGGCACTATCTAAGCCAATCCAATCCAAACAAAACCTCATCCAAACCTTCAAATTCCCTCCTCTGATCCCTCTCCTTTCTCTTGTAACACAAATGGCAACTTCACTAGCCAAACTGCCCCTCTCTTCACCCTCACCATCATCAACCTACAAGCTCAATGATACACATCAACCAACCAACCTTAAACTACCAACAAACTCATCAAATCTACATTCACATTCACTTCATCAAAGGTCAGCACTGCCTAGGAGAGATGTCCTCAAAGGACTTTCCCTTCTCCCTCTTGTAAATGTAGGGGCAGTACCCTATATAATGCCTCCACCATCTCAAGCTAAAGATGTTGAAGTTGGTTCTTATTTGCCCACTTCTCCCTCAGACCCTTCTTTTGTAGTCTTCAAAGCTAGCTCTAAGGATACCCCTGCCCTTCGTGCAGGTCAGTTTGCTTACTTCTCTGAAGTTACTCAAATACTTGAAAACTTGCAGGGTTTTGTGTTTCATTTCAGCACACATTGATTTATTGCTTGCTTAGTATACAAAACCATGTCCTATGCTTTAGTGTTCACTATTGTTTGCAGGGTCTCAAACTCTCGATGTTAACCACATTTAATAGTAGCTATTAGCTAGCAAACCAAGATCATATATTGTTTTCGAAGACTTGTTTATCTCAATGTTTTACTTGTAGCTTGATCATCATACTTCAAGGGTTACTTCAGGTACAGTATGTAAGCCCTTGAACATTAGCTAGATAGGTTGCTTCATGAAGCCCCCTATATGAGTCTGATATGTGGAAATGCTAGCAAGGTTTTATCGAATACAATTTACTTGAAGGAGGATTGTTCATGTTTTATACTTTTTCATGATGACCGCTGAATTGTATCATTGAAAGCAAGATATAGGGATGGTTTTTCAGGAAATGTGGCACCTTACCAATTTATGATACCGCCATCGTGGAAGCAGTTGCGAATAGCAAACATATTATCTGGGAATTATTGTCAGCCAAAGTGTGCAGAGCCATGGATTGAGGTGAAATTTGAAGATGCGAAGCAAGGAAAGATCCAAGTTGTAGCTTCCCCTCTCATTAGGTTGACCAACAAACCTAGTGCAACTATTGAAGAAATTGGGAGCCCTGAGAAGCTGATTGCTTCTTTAGGGCCTTTTGTAACAGGAAACACCTTTGACCCTGATGAATTGATTGAGAGCTCCATTCAGAAAGTTGGTGATCAAACTGTAAGTTTCTTGTAATCATAGTATCTGGCTACGCGATTTTGTTCATTCGAAAATGGTTATAAATTAGGTGTTGATTAGGCACATATATACAGAGTAAAAAACATGAGTGATCTTTAATATGCTATGGTAGTTAAACTTCTAAGTAGCACCTAGCTAGGTACTACCCTAATGGCTAATGCCAAGACCTTACATTAGATTTCATTGTATATTAGCTCATAGTCCTACCTTCGGGTACCAGAAACCAAGAAATAATGTTGCATCAGGTAACACGTACAGCACCAAGAGTATTTGTCTTTGGGTTAAGTTTTTGTGGTGTGGCCTTTGCAAATGTTCTTCACTCTATGCTACATATTTGGTTTCTCAATGCTTCTTTCATTTGCAATTTGGTGTTCTTAACAATGACAGCTTTGTTCTCTGTTATTTGCAGTACTACACATATGTGTTGGAAACTCCATATGCTCAAACAGGAACACACAATCTCGCGAAAGCAACATCGAAGGGCAACACAGTTGTTCTGTTTGTTGCCAGTGCAAATGACAAGCAATGGCAAACCCATCAAAAAACTCTCCAAACCATTGTTGATTCTTTTCAGGTTTAGTGAGATAGATTATACTGTAATACACGGGTGTCATTTTTATGCCAAATGATTCTTTTTGGTCATGATGTATAATACAAGATATATGCTACAATTTTCGAAAAGAAAAAAAAACTATTCACTTTGTGGAGTTCGGTTCACCTCTTAGTTTGGTTGATTGGTTCAGACTCCTTGAAACCTTGAGAAAAAGGCCTTTTCTTTCGACAGAGAAATTTGTGGCTCTGGACAGACGAATATGCACTCTGACATAAGTTCTGTTCTCAACTCTCAAGCATGATTCAGATTTCAGAGACAGAATAAACGAGTCCTCTTATGCAAGGTATATGAGATTCAAGAGCCTTACTATGTCACAACTCATAAGAAGTCAGGTTCTGATGGACACTACAAGACAGGCGAAATAGCCAAAATGCATATCAGTGCAGAAACCTCAACATGTGTGTAGATAACAAGTCAAGAACTCTTGAAACATAATCTCAGTGCACAAGAGGTTTCTTAGTAACTGAAAATGTTGATTCAGGATGTTCAGAAAGGTTGAAGGTTTACAATGCTTGTGTAATTCATACAGTATAAATCTGTTGTTGGATGGATAAATTTTTGGTTGCAACACTCCGTCATTTCTTTCTCCAACCCTTTTGTCACTAGACTAGATGGGAGCCTGAACCCGAGAAAGGAAGAATGCAACTAGCTATTTGTTTAAGAAGAAAGATACACAAGCTTCGCTTTGTAAGACAAACAGGGTACATAAAACTGTCTTCAGATTATGTAGCTATTATTATATAGTATAAAGTTACAAACTTAGAACATTACAATCGTCACAAGGAGTCAAGTTTCTGAAGCACATCTACAAGGCAGGCAAAAAAGCCAAAGCCCAACATCAGCACAGAAGCATCAACATGTGAAGAGAAAAAGAAGTTCAGGAAACGTCAACAGTCTACAGGAGGCAGTAACTAACATACCAAGCTGATTCAGGATGTTTAGTAAGGTTTACAAGGCCATGTAACTATTCATACTGTACAAAACTGTGTATGGCACTACGGCGGGATGGATCCTTTGGGTCCTATCACTCGTTCACTTTCACCGACCCTTCATGTAGTGACCAGATGGGAGCCTGATCCCACAAAAGGAAGCATGCAAGAATAAGTTACATACTTCACACTGTCGATAAGGACCACGACAAAGATCCGTGACAAAGTCTTTGACCTGATTACACCTTCTCCATCACCGTCACCAGCCTCCCTGGGATCAACCAGAACAGACACAACCATTGAAGAACTGGTTTTGTTGCTGTGAAGACCGTCTTTCTGTTCATGTGGTGGCACGTGCTCATCAGTGACATTGAGAGTGTGTAAAGGGTGTCCAGGGAGAATCCTTCTGTTTCTAGGCTTGTTCAGCCGAGTCGAATTCTGACGGTCTCTGGATGTGGCGTTGGCGATAGATGTAGCGGGTACAATAGCTCCAGGACCAGGCGACACATCAAACTGAAACACTTCCGTGCACATACCAGAACTTAACATAGGCCCTACAAAAACAGGAAGATGTACTTACAGTCAACTTCTCAAGCACAATAGCAATGCTACAAACTCCAATCAGCAGCTCTTTAGCCATCACCTTACCCAGCCACCCACCATATCTACCACATTGTCATCACATCACAATGTGCAGTAATGACCACTACAAACCCCAACTACTTGCATTTAACAAATCTCAGCAATAACAGATATGTTTAACCACTGCAATGAATCCCAAATACAGGTCCACACTTTGCAGGAGAAAGGACCCCGCGAGTATGAACACAGCCACATGTGAAGCAGAAGTACCCAACCGAGGACTAAAAGCAAATTCGACATACACATAATTAAGAGGTTCAAATTTCCTAGGAAAAAGGCTTCAAACAGCCAACTTCCAGAAGTTTCATGCAGCTTAAAGCTCCAAAAGAATGCAGACTGCAATGCAGATCCACCCAATAATCTACAGATGGATGTTTAGGGAAACACGAAATACGCAGATGGAAATCCAGATACAATTTCCAATACAATAAGCCATAAACTATAACAAATTGCACAATCCGACAATGAGTCAAGTTGATAATGATCCATAGCAAGATAATATAGTATTAAACTCCCCAGAAGAAAGAGAAAAGCTGAAACACAAACTAAATTCAGCAAAAGAACAATATCAATAGCCTACATCATCAGGACAGAAACAACATATTTGCCTGCAAGTGCCAAACCGAGGTTTGCAAGCAATTTTGACATGTACAAGGTTAAGAGGTTCATAGTCCTAAGACAAGTCTTCAAACATGGCTAATTTCAGAAGTTTCAGGCAGCTTACTACAGGCAGAATGTAGAATCTATAATGCAGATCTAGCTGATATCCTATTGGAAGGTTGTTACAGGAATTACGAGATGAAAATCCAGATATGATTTTCAATGCACTAATTAGAGCAAATTGCAGAACCCATGAGAATGATGATGCCCTAAGCAAGATGAACTAGTACTAGACTTGGCTGAAACACAAACTACTCGGTGGAAAAAACAATAGCCATAGACATCATATATACACAAGTACAGAAACGAAATATTTACCTGCAAGTCCCTCACGGAACCACTGTTGCAGCTTGCCGTCAGGCTTTGTTGCCTCAGACTGACCCGGACCAAGAGCCCTTTGCCTCCCATTCACATTCCCATCAAGGTGAGTGTGTCTTCCGTTGCTCCTTCCGAGAGCAGGAACAGGGTAAGGGGGATAATTAGCTATAGCCAATCCCGTCTCCTCACTTGTCTTCCCCTTCTCCATAGCTTTCTCACTAGCCAAAATCGAGTGAATAATCAAGTTCCCATCTATCTTCACCAACTTATCATTCCTCGGAACATACAACGACGCAACCAATGCCTCACTCGAGTTCCCCGTCCCATTCCCACTCACAGACCCTTCATTCAGCATCCTCCCGCGATGCCCCACCCCACCGCTACCATACCCCGCTCTATCAACCCGATTCCCAACCATCACAACCGTCCCCTGCGCGCGCTCATACCCACTACTCCCACCCCCACCATACCTAACATTCATCATGGGCACCAACCCACCGAACAAAACAAAGAAAAACAACAACCCAAGCAAACTAACACTCGCAACCTTCTTCGTCTTCCCTTCACTCTTCCTCCCTTTCCCCTCACTACTCTTCTTAGGAGCAGGCGCCGGCTGCTGTGGCTTCAACCTCGGTATAGGCACTAACGGCACTTGCGACCCTTGCTTATTCATCATATACCCTCCTGGTGGCGGCACACACCCCATCCACGGATTATACCCGTATCCATACGGCATATAAGGCGGTGGGTACATTGGTGCCCCAACCGGCGGCATTGCAGGAGGCACACCACCAGCATTCCCATTACCACCGCCACAAAGCTGTTGTCTCAACGCGGCATTCTCGGCTATAACAAAACTAACCCTAGCATTCAAGTCAGTAATCGTCGAGCTCATAGCCCTAACTTTATCCTCCAACTCCTCAACATATTGCTTCTTCCTTTGCCGCGACAATTGCGCACTCTCTCTGTTCCTCATCAGCCTCGCTTTCCTCTTCTCATCGGTATCGTCTTCTTCTCCTCCTTCCCCTTCCCCTTCTCCCACTCTCTCTCCTCTACCCGTCTCGTCCGGCTTCCTTAACTTACTTGTCCTCCCACTCTCATCACTACTCTCCTCTCTCTCTCCCTCTCCTTCCTCTTCCTTTTTTCTCTTGTTCTTCTTCACCTTACTATTTTTAGTAACCTCATTGTTGTTGCTACTTTCTATTTTCACATAATTATTATTTCTATTTGAGGAAACATTAACATTACTATTACTATTAGAGGAAACATTAACATTACTATTATTATTATTGTTACCTGAGAGGGAGGAGGAGTGTGAAATCCCTGAATTATCCTTGCAATTTGACTCCTCAGACGAGACTACCCCTATTGGGCTTTGGGCTGTTGGGCTTTGGGTTGTTGTTGTTGTTGGGTTTGTCGGGGATGAGCAGTCGTAAATAATATTAATATTGGGATTGGGATTATTATTGTTATTAGGATCGGAGTCCGAAGCGGAGGAAAGGGTGGAGGGATGACTAGGATCGGGAGAAGGGTCGGGGTCATTAAGGAGGAGGAGATTATCGGCGAAAACGATGTCGTCGAAGGAGAAGTCAAAGTCAAGAGGGTCAAGGGGATTGTTGGAGGAGTTGAAAAAGTCGTCGGAGATCATGGCCGTTGGATCGTCGAGTGGGATGGATGAGAAGTCGTCGATTTCTTCTATGTGATAAGGGTGGTGATGTTGTTGGTGTGGGATTGGGTCTTCCATGTTGGTGTGGGGGTTTTGGGGGAAGGGTCTAGAGAAAGAGGAGAGAGAATGGAGTAGAGGAGGAGGATTTATGAGGAGAAAAGAGGGGTTTGGTTTGGTTTGGTTTGGTTTGGTTTGTTTTCTGGAGTTTGTTGTTGTGTTTGTCAAGGAAGGAAACTGACAAAAGAGATTAAAGAGAGGGTGGGGGGGTAAGGGAGGGGTTTCTAGTTTTTTTCTACGACGCGCTTGACTTTGGTGTGGGAAAGGGAAATCCCAATTGAGAGGTAGACAAGAAAGTGCGAGGAATGAACATGTGGCCATTTGTAATGGCCATTTATTGACTCAATCACTCAATGAGAGAAGTTGTAAAATGGGTGGAAGATCACTTAGGATAGTGAAATTTGGGATTATTCTTGTATCATTGATTTTAATATTTATTGAGTGGTTATTTCTTAGGGGTTAATTTTTTTATTTTTGGAAAATACATAATTAGTTATTTAGGGCCCGTTCGGTATCATGCCAAGTTTCCTGTTTTTGGTTTTCAAATCCATTTTCAAAATAGAAACGCGTTCGGTGAATTTCGTTGCCAAATGGGGTTTTTCCACTCTTTTCACAACTTGCAACGTTATTTAGCCAACCAAAAAATTTGGTTTCTTGTTTAGTGTTTTGGTTTTCATCTGCAAAGGCTATGATATTGCAATACCCTTTACTACCACCAAAAGTCCTGAACACAGCCACTATACAACCATCATTGCCGATTAACATAGTTTTCCTTCGTCATCACACTCCGCTGCCGCCGGCCTGCCGTCACCGCTACCATCAATTACTACAACTATTATCTATTTCAGCCACCGGAACAAGCCATCCACCTCCTCAACGTCTATTGGCCATGGCCGGTGTCAGAAACTCACCGCCACCACTCACTACCCACTACTTTAGCCAACCATCCAACAACCAATACTCACCAAGGCCACCACCTATCCATCGATTTCCCCAACCATTAGGATGACCCTCACAACCTCGTCGCTCTAATTCTAGTAGCAAGGCTGTCCCAGGCGTAGTCAACCACCCCATGAGGCCGCCAAGAGAGGGCCAACCGGGCCCGTGTGCCAGAGGTGAGGTGTCCCCACGTCCCCGTCATTCCGTCAAGTGTTAGGTCGTTATGTCCTGGAACTGGTGTCACACTGTCACCCATGGTTGTGGTCGGGACTTGGAAGGGAGGATGGAGAGAGGTGGAGTTGGGTTGCTGATTGGTACCGTGGTGGGAGTAAAGGGAAGGTGGAGATCCGTTTAGTGGAGATGGAGTAGATGAGCTATTGACTGGCTGGCTGGCTGTAAAGCAGCCCAAATTAGGAGAGAGAATGAGTGCTTATTAATCCAGAAAAGTAAAATAATTTTTTTTATAGGAAGAAGTGTTGTAACCTGTAAGCGTGTAACGTCTATCCTCTTATTTTTCTTTTTTTCTTTTGGTGTAAAATGGGGGCACCGGCCCTATATTATTTCATTAAACATTGATGGAACGAGGTCTTGTTTTTCTTTTTTGACCATAGTCCACAGTACCGTTTCTTAAATATTTATGTGAATCAGTTTTATATATAAGACGTCATATTGATGACAGAAAAAGATTGATTAATGAATCATCGAGTGACCATTAATAACCATATCTCATATATGAAATGATTTCATACAAACTTATGAGTTAACAGTAATATATTTAAGCAAAGAAGTCTTAAAGAATATGAGCTAAGATTACAAATAGGTCCTCCTAGTGAAGGGTTTTTTTTTTAATGGAGGGATAGCTTGAGAATCACATACAATGTTTTCTTTTTCTTTTTTTTTTTCATTTTTTGGGTAGATACTACGGAATTGGGTAAATAAACTTACATATTAGTAGTTGTCGAGATTGTTTGTATAAACAATTTTTCTATATACTATGTAAAAAGAAAAATCAGAGGTATTAGCTAACCACCTCAACAGTGACGTGGTAATATTTCATTACTCGATAAAGGATTTAGTTAATGTTTACGTCTTATTTATGGGAAAAGTATAGGCCTATAAAAATAAATAAAAATTGACAATAATCCGGAATAATTATCTTGAAACCCAAACATAGAAGAAAAAAAAAATGTTTTAGCTCTAGCTTTAGACTAACAAACAATTGTTTAAAATATTTTAAATAAAATCAAACTATTACATAACAGAGAAGCTTGGAGCTAGAGAGAAAACATTAGATCCCCCAGCCCTTTAATAGAAATATTTTATTACGTGTTTTTTTTAATGAAGCACCAAAATCACACTCTCTCTGTCTCAAAATGTTCAACACTTTATATTTTGGTGTTTCATAAAGTTCTTTACACTATAATTTTAGAAATCTTTTGTTTGATTTATCACAAAAAATTGTGTGAACCGGTTTCATATATGAGACTATAATAATGAACCTTCGACTAAAGAATAATGAACCCTCGACTACACAATAATGACCCATCGGCTACACAATAAGGACCTCTCTTATCCAGTCTCATGTATGAAACGGGTTCACAAAATTTTTTCTACTGATTTATATTCTTTCTTACTTTTTTGAAAAAATCTCAATCACACAACTTCACTATATATCTAAAACTTTGTGCAAATAATAGATCTATTTGAAAAATTATTTTATGTTAGGAAAAATACCATTTTAGGTACCTGACCTATAGTATAATACCAATTTGGGGTCTCACTTATTCAATATGTCAAAAAGGGTACCTGAACTTTCAACATTGTACCAATATGGGTACATGTTCTAACGCCGTTACATTTTTCTGTTAGGTGTGATGAGGTATCATACTCTGATTGACTGGGGATGTGGAAAGGCTTCGAATTTGCCATTTTACCCTTACTGTAACTCGTTTTTCAT
>ONZK01004352.1:25133-42710 GCA_900322385.1 Pharnaceum exiguum | reverse complement strand
GGGGGGGGGGGGGGGGGGGTTTGATTTGAGATAGGGTATTTTTCAAACTTTAAAACTTACTTCCTCACAGCTGGTTCCTCTTTAAACAGATTTGTATGTGTACAGAGTAAATGCAAAGAACTGCAATGTAAATAAAGAATCTAAACACACATAGTTTTATAGTGGAAACCAGAACACGGGAGAAAACCACTGAATAAACTATCACGTCTCAAAGAGACCAGCAAGTATAAGTTTCTTTCACACTCATTCTTGCCTCACTAACTGACCACACCCACAATGAACCACACTCTTTTAAAAGAGCTTAATTACAAGTACTATACTTATGAATCATATTCACATAAGTAAAGATCTGAACGTTAGTATTCTTATGTAGAACTTTGATGTAATGAAAGCAATGTGTTTGTAAGATCTTCAGGGGGAAGTAGGTTATGTTGCTGCTTGGAACTGTATCACGAATTTTCTGCTTTATAGTTTGATAATCTTCCAATGGTTATGCTTTACCTTATTTATATTATTCATCTTATTCTTAGTGACCTATCAAGATAGTTGTCCTTGAAGATTGTCAAAACACTCCAACTATTAGGCTAGATATAGATGGTACTATATGCATGCAATCTTTTCTTACTTAGTCTTACTCGACATTAGTAAGTAAAGATTTTTATAAATGAATAATATATACCAGTGTATATATGTCACAATAAGATATCAATATATATTGATTTCTTCCTGACTTATACACAATCATAAGGATATTGAGTCCATAAATAAATATATCCTATCTTTGTATCTTCACAGCATCTAACTTATGCTATGTAGTTCCTCATACCTTGCTCTGAAAGTAGTTCCTCCTTATATCTTAACTTGTAAAATGATCACCTCATGTACCAAGTTCCTTCAATACTTAGGTTTAGGTAGTTCCTCCTTTAACCTTAGTATTAGTCTTCACCTGTTGTCTTTATATTATCTGAAAGCTCATCAAAGACTAGATCAAGTTTACAGACATACATTTACTTGATCATCATCAAAATATATGGGACTCAACAACCAGTTTTCTTTGTCCCAAAGACATTCAGCAAAATACCGCTATTGTACCAGACGTATTTGATTGCGCTACAGAATGTATATAGAGGACTAAACTAAAATGAACATAAAACCATTACCCAATTAAGTGAATGAGAAAAAGTAATTAGCTAGGTCCTTCTATACATGTTGCTTCGAAATGCTTGTAGAAACTCAAAGAGAAAATGGAACTAACAAGGGAATGTTGGAGTACAAATCCAAAGATAAAGACACTTCAAAAAAATAAGTAAAATTATAAGCTTTGCTCTATGGATTCCAAGTGGGCACAACAAAGGCCATACTAGTAAGGGAAGATCTTGCGCAAACATGTAATCTACAAAGTTTCTGGCTTCAAAAATTGGTAACATACTGAATCATAATCAGTACGTGATCCTTCACCAGAATCTGCAACTGACTAAGTGTTTTTCTAGGCAAGCTTTTCTGAATACTTAGTTAAAGCTGCAGAGAGGGCTGATTTGAAGGTCAATTCATTGTACTTCTCTCGAAGTTTTCCTTTATCTTTATGAAACGATATGTTGACGCTGACAGTGCCCTATAAGAATTAGCATAACATGAGTAAGAGCATGAAAACTGAGCGACGAAAGAAATGCTTAGACTGCAGTAATCAAATACAACACATCATTACAAAGTGACTCAAATTCTCGTTTTACAGCATATCAGTCAAATCAGGAAAATACCTGTAAGGGATGATCCTCAACTCGAATTGTGCTCTGCAGAATGTCTGAGTTCAAAATCTGGTGATAAACTTCATCTTTTTCACCTTTCTCACTACTAGGTGTGTTAGTGGCAAGAGAAGGAACTTCAGATTTGGGCAGATAAAGTCGAGACATAAACTGAACCATTAGATTGATTTTTTAAATTGAACTCCATTCGCTACAATATTGGACGCAATGAAAAATTCTTCCAGTGAGTCCATTTTTAAACCGTAATGATGGTTCCCATTATCCGAGCGTGCACTATTTAATGCGAATACTTCCCCTCTTATGTCTGCAGCAGCACCTGACGACCCCTCCCAAAGTCCAGGTAGGAAAGGGTAGGAAATACTAACAGTAAACAAATTTCTCGTAGAGATCACGTCTTAAAGTCCTATCATGAAACTGAGTCTTCCCATAAGCTAAAGTATTATATAGGATTTATGGGTCCTCATTCTCAACAATGATGTTGTCCGCGAATGGATTAGAAACACAGTATGCAAACATTTCAATCGTAGGCTCTTTTTCATGAAATTTTAGAGGCAAAACATCCATCAATATGCGGTACTCTAATAATAGAAAAATCGAACTTGTTGCTTTGATATATTTAGGGATAGAATAAATTAAAGCTCTATAAAAAAACAGAAGAGGTGTTTAACAAATTAAACAGACGCGTTCAAAAACATTTTTCCCGTTGTAATATATAATATGTTATCCTATAGTATATTACATATTACAGTCCTTACAACTGTTGCACCTCATCCAATCTTTACCATTATATAAAACAGAGTACATCATTTAGGGTTTCAAGAAACCCTAACCCTTTAATAAAAGAAAAAATAATAGAAAAAGTAATATTTAAAAATTTTACTTCTGTTAGAGACGACAATCATCAGTTAAAAAAAATCACGAATCATATCTTAAACATAGGGCAGTTTTATGCGTGCAAATTTGGATCTATTTTTCGGAAGTAATAAATTAGCTGAAATTTACTCTATCAAATTAGGATAGACTATAATTACGTTATCCCTTAACATGCCATTGAACTAAAAAAATATCCTAAGCATATCAATCATGACGATATAAATGTGGTTTCTTTATATCACAACTAAATTCTTTCCAATTTCTCAGCTTAATCGTCAATCAAACTTCCCATTGTATTTTTATTAGAGCCAAACAATTTTCTTTTCAAATATTACGATCCCTTCCATGATTTTTTCCATATTAGAGCGGTTGACTAACCTTCGATGTACACATATCGTACCTCTTTTCCAAATTCAAAATTGTTGAAAATAGACCGGATGTTCATCAACTCAGTAGAAGCACTACTATAAATGGAGAGGGTGGCAGTAGTTAACCAATCGCTCACACTCTCTCCTTCGATCTTCTCCTATTCATTTCATCCTTCACCATTATAAAAGAAAAATGCAACCTGGGGGGCAATTGAATTCATCCTGGTTGATAATAAGGTACCTTTTCGTCCTGGTTAAATTCAATTTTGTTTTAATTTTTGGTATGCTAGCTTTGAAAGAAGGTTAGTTCAAAAATTCTGAATTAATGCGTAATACTTCTAATAAGAGTAACTCACTATGAACTTAAACCTATCCTTACTCATTGTTGTGCCCCGACAGCTTAGTCTAACACCAAGAGTGGTAAAAACCCGAGTTTGTATTCATAGTTGTGCAGAGGAGTCAGCATCTATTAGTCAAATTCAACCCAGTTCTGAGTTACATTGTACAGATGAGTCGGTAATCGGGTTGAAGTTCGTATCCTTATTATTTTTCGTTCAGCTTTATTACATAAAAACTACAAAAAGAGTGTTTCAGTATTCAAATTGGCTTCCACATAAAGTTGTGTCCAAACGCAACCACATTATTGGCAGAAATCTTAATCATAGATGATTAAGATTATCTCATTGCCATGACTAGATCTTAATCAATAGATGATGAACACAACCACATTATTGGCCAATAACTATAATGGCTGATATTAACATCTGGAAGCAAATGGATACAAATAAAAAAATGGTTAATACACATTATACCACACGATCCTTCCTAAATAAGAGATGCGAAATAAATCTTAAGGATGCATAAATCAGTCAAAGAAACACCTTGGAGGGGTGGGGCGATAGAAGCCATATGGCATGTGCAGATAGGGATGGCAACGGGTCGGGTATTTGTCGGGTCCGGCCATACCCGGATCCGTTAAGGTCACGGATCCTTAGACCCATACCCTACCCGAGACCCGCCGGGTCCAAATTTTCAAGATCCTTACCCGGATCCTTCAGGTCCTTAACGATCCGGGTCCTAAGCGGGTCTAAACTCCTGGCAGATATTCTTCTTCCAAAATAAAGTTTGCTTGATGTTTAATGAAATATAAGCTTAATTAAGTAAAGAAAATTGAATTAAATTTGAGTTTAACTAATATCCAATGAGGGAAGAGAGAAAGAGCCAAGATCTGAACCAGAGGAGAGACAGAGCTAATGGGAGAGGGACCGAAGATCAGCCACTGGTGGTAGCCTTTGACTACTGCACGTGGTGGTAAAAGTGGTGGCGTGCTATGGCCGATGAGGACTTGGAAATGGATGGGGGAGATGAGGACGAGCAGGGGTGGGTGTGGACTGTGGAAGATGACTAGATGAGTGATTAATTGGTATGTTATTTTTTTTTTTGTTATAAGAATAAGGGAGAAGCCTTGATTGATATCATGATATGTTAAATGCATGTCTGTGGGAAATTGTGATTGGATTGCATTCTGATATCAAGTTGTCATTTTTTAACGCATGCTGGGCTTGGCTAATGCTTTACTACGGGTAGATTTCGTGGCATAGCTTTGGATTTTTTTTATAAACGGGTAACCGGGTCGGGTCTCGGGTCCAAAAATCATACCCGACCCAGACCCGAATTCACATAAACGGGTCCGGGATCCGACCCGGATCCATCGGGGTCTAACTCTCTGAGACCCATATCCTCTCTTAACAGTTCGGGTCTAGCGGGTCTGGATCGGGTCCGGGTCCGATTGCCATCCCTATGTGTAGAAGGACAGGACAAGCTAGTTGCATGACACTCAAAACTTCCTTATGAAAAGAAACAAGGGGAAGGAGGCAAAACCACGAAACATCTTTACCATCGCTATTAGTATCTACAAATAAAATTCATGCGTAAGTTAACTACAAAGTAAGGCTTCTGGATCTTGATTCGACACAATCTTGTATGCATTTTTTTTGTTTCTTTTCCTTCTTGGCTAGTTGGATACACCAACAACCTTCCTACTGAAGGGGTTTTTAAATACCACCTCCACTAGTCCACAGCAAGGCCATAGCACAAAAGTGAATCCTCGTCGGTTGTAGGTACCAATAATATCTAACATGAGGAATGAGGCTATAAACACTCATACAAAAACTCAAGTAAGCCTACATTGCTATCATGAGAAAGATGGATGGTTCCTAGATCAAGTTCAAGCAACTAATTTGAACTTTGAAGTGCCCATCACAATTAACAACCAAATGGTTTTGGTATTAAGGTTCAGTTGTTGCCCCAAAAAGATAACGACCAATTTTCACACTAAAAGTTGAAATGTCTAGCACACACAAACCAGATCTACGGCACTACAAAATAGAAAACAAAGCAACACCTCACAGCAACGCAGGATGCACTGTCATTGGTGAACAAATCTTGTATGACTGCAGCAGCACTAATACATCTGGAAAAAAATTTCAGCAGCATATTGTAGACTTTTACATGACAGTGTTTCATCCACGTTAAAGAGTTAGTAGTGATTGCAGATGAGGCACTTACCTTCACAAGGACAGCTGATTGATCATCCTTGTTAAACTTGCGCATATATTTCAACATTTCTAGTTGCTGCAATGAATATGACACCCATCAGCAACAATCTATGACAACCAGTCAACCACTAACGTTAACAGAGATCACCAAAGTTCACCTGCTTTTGCAATTTGTGCTGGATATGCAATTCTGCAGCAAACTCTTCTAGTCCAAGCTCAAATTCATAACCGGCCATCATGCAAATCATAATTGAGATATTAGGGCATAGATGTTCTACATGTAGCAGTCTGAAGCAAAAATACCCACAAATAAGACTGACATGAATTAGTTGATTTACCAACAAGATAACAACCACTACAAATGGTTAAATCATGATAGATAATCAAGTGAGTTTAAAAGGAAGACAATTTCCAGAAGGCATCCAAAAAGGCCCGAAAGCTGATGGTTCAAAAGTAACAACTAATGACCAATCTCATAAAATGATATTCAGAATTTCAGATCCAGTGGGACCCACATACACCCTTGACAAATACAACTATTGATGATATGGAAGCATGATGCAGTCTTATGTGCTCGACCTTATAGGTTTTCTGTTGAAGACAGAATGCAATTAAAAAAAAGAAAAGGTAGAAGAAGGCTAAGCCAGCTTTTTTAAATATACAGGGTCTAGCACGTCCCAACACCCACAAATGCTTCATTTGGTTAGCATATATAAGCATCTACATTTTACATTTATGAAAGGAATCACAGAAAGCTCCAATCAGCTAACCCAAGATATTCTGTGACCACTATAAAATCAGTTATTTCCACACCCTGAGCACAATTGACTTAACAACAGGTAAAGAGAAATATGGAACGACAACCTAAATGAGAAATGCAGAATGCTTTTTATTTTTGGGATAACATAAGAAGAGATGCAGAATACTTACTTTGGTAAAACTATATAAACGGATCATCAATTCTCGGTTATTCTCATATACTAAATTCACTTTTCCTAGGCAACCAATGCCAAAACCAGGATCTGTCAAACATGAAAATATTACATATAAATAATCAGGTGGAAACAAAAATTATATTAATGGAAAGGAGGACAAACTAGGACATAGAATGCACAATTGTCCGTACTCTGTCAAAACTCAAAAGTAACCCCGTCAGTAAATGTGATATCAAAAGGTATCCTACAAGTTGGATTATTGTAGAATTGATGAACCACCTCTCCAAAGACACCATAGTGCAAAATTGTTAGGAATTTAACTTCATAATAACTTCAAACACACACGAGATTTGACTGGTGGTTTGGACCACCACACCTTCTTTATTAATGACTGCAAACAACTACAATAAAACTGCTAATAACTATTATAAACTACCAACTGAAACTACTAGCTAGCACACTACAATAATCTTCCTTAGCTTTATCAACGGAAAAGCCCTAAAACCGATCTTGGCTTTATGAACGGAAAGCCTCAAAACCGTCACCTTCAAATCTGCATCTTCACTGCAACGGGGAACACTCCCCCTTAGGCCAAAACCTCTTTTTTAATCTTCATCTTCTAAATTGCCAGTAGCTCTTTAGGGACAAAGCTATAAACCCAACTTCTATAACGAGACCTCTTCCTAGATCCTGGGGACGACCAAGCCACTTTCTTCTCTGTGTCTGCATCAATATATATATGCTCCTCTAAAGAAACCCTACTTCAATTATGACTAAGAAACAATAATATTCTTCCTAATATTATTGTTTCCTAATACTAGTTCAATTCCTCCGTAAATCTACCGTCTACACAATAATCTTCTTTTATTTCACTCGGCCGAATCTTTTTCTAATTCGTCCCCGCAAAAATTTCCTAAGCACATTGGTATTATTTTTCTTTTATTTATTTTATGTCAATACACATCACAAAAATCAAGAGACCTAAAGCTAAAAATGCATAGACATACTAAGATGCAAGCTCAGGTGACATATTAGTGGAATATAGGAATAGTCTTGCCATTCATTCACTGATATAAACTAGAGACTAAACTAAATAATCATGCTTGACAAGATGTTGATCATTAGGAATAATGAACAGTGAGAACAAAGCTTGAGAAAT
This sequence comes from Pharnaceum exiguum, assembly GCA_900322385.1. Taxonomy (NCBI): domain Eukaryota; kingdom Viridiplantae; phylum Streptophyta; class Magnoliopsida; order Caryophyllales; family Molluginaceae; genus Pharnaceum; species Pharnaceum exiguum. The sequence continues at coordinate 35,054 of ONZK01004352.1, read as the reverse complement.
AGGGAATAAGAAGAGAAACACCCAACTTCAAGAATGTCTCCTCTTGGATGACAGTTGTCACAACAACATGTTCCTGTACAATTTTACACTACATTTTCACCTCAACACCAGAAGTTCTACATACAGGATAGAATATGTAGTGTCTGTTTGGTAAGCCATTTTCATAGCTTATTTCAGAGCTTATTTCATAATAATCTCCTATGTGTAGAATAATCTTGGTTTGGTAAAACAATAAGCTCAAAAAATAAGCTCAAAAAAGCATCTCTTCGGAACGCTGAAACTCCACGAGTTTGTGAGCGTTTTTGAGAGCTTTTTGTCTTTTTTCCATGTTTACCCTTGTTTCTATTTGTTCATATTTAAAAAATCAAAGGAAACTACACTGACTTGCGAGATTATTGACTTGCGAGATTACACGGAGGCACATGGGGACCTTTGAGTGAGACTTTCATGCCATTTATGTGAGGAGATAAAAATTAAATAATGATTACCACCCCCTCCCCCCCACTTGCGTGCCAAGATGAATATTGAATACTACTCTAATGATACAATTGTACAAGCACAAGTATGTTGACAGTTGATAATAGGCATTTTATAAAGCATGATAGATATTGAATTAATTTTGGCACTTTATAAAGATTTTTTTTTTAATTGTATGTAAATTTGCTTTTATGTAAATGTCCTTTTTTGTCTTTTTAATGTCTTCAGCTCAATCTACATCTAATTTAACCAAACACTTCAACATTTAAAACAGCTAGCAGTTTTCAGCTATGAACAGCTCCAGCTCCAGCTCCAGCTATAAACAGCTCCAGCTCCAGCTTACACTCAGGGCTTGCCAAACAGAGCCGTAATAACTTCAAACAGAGGGCATAATGGGTTAGGCAAGGGAGCAAGTTTGTTAGTTCAGTGATGCATGCAACAGAGGTTCAGAATCTACTTGACAATTCATGAAAATACCATTAAGGGATGATCTTCATCTGGAAGAGTGCTATGTAGAATGTCTGACTTCAAACTCTAGTGATTAACTTCGTCTGATTCACCTTTCTCACTACTAGGTGTGTTTGTAGTTAATAAGGTAGAAGAAATGTTGCCAAGAGAAAGAGCTTCAGATGTGGTCAAGTAAAGCCGAGACACAAATTGGACCATTTCATTGAAAATTTTGAATTCAACTCCATTAGGTATAAGATTGGACTCGATGAAAAATTGTTTCATTCAGTCCACTCTTAACCCATACTGATCGTTGCCATTATCTGAGCGTGCACAATTAATTGCAAAAACTTCCCCTCTTATGTCTGCACCAGCAGCCCCTGAGGACCCATCCCATAGTCCAGTTAGGTAATATTGACAATAAACGGACTTATCGTAAAGATCGCCCCTCACCAACCTATAATGATACTGAGTCTTACCATAAGCCAAAGTATTAAAAAACTATAATTAACTATTAAAAAAATTAAAAATATGGTAGCATATCAAATAAAATTGAACAAAATAAATAATTAGGTAAGACTTTAGTAATAATATTTAAATAATAATTTATAATTAAAATAATTTTATCTAATAAAAAGATTAAATAAATCCAACAATTAAAGTTAAAATATAGAATAGAAAAAAGAAAAACCAATAGCCAGTTCCAAGATTGGACACGTGTCAGCCACTTTGTGGCTGACATAACGATCCCTGAATGGAGACCTAGAAAGTTTTAGGCACGTGGCACCCACGCGCCTAGAAATGCCCAAAGGAGGGCGCTGCCCTTCCTCTACCTTCCTTCGAACTCCATTTTTTTTGTATAATATCATTTTTTCTTCTTTTTTTACCCCAATATCCCCCTTTTCTATATTTGTTATAGTTTATATAGATAAACGTCGTCTTTCAATTGATAAATATAAACATCCCACTATTATTTATTAACCTCAAATCTCATTTTATTTGTTACTATAAACCCCAAAATTTTGCCCATTATAAAGTTCCAAAGGATTACAAACACAGTATGTTGAAATTCCAATTGTTGGCTCTTTTCCTCAAATTAGGATAAGGTAATATGGCGTACTTATCGATAGAGAAATCGTACTCGTTGCTACAACATACTAAATCAGCTTTGTTGATGACCTTGGTAATAATAATCTATAATTAATTTTGACTCTTTTCTTTACAATGTCAAAAGGTATCAAATTGTAAAAAAGAGCTACGTATAATACATGACTATAACTGAACACACTGTTATATGAAGCGATACTGTATATAGCAACCCTCGTCCTAGAAGATATTCCAATCGTGGGCTCTTTTTCATGAAAATTAATAGGCAAACATCCATCAATATGAGGTACTCTAATGATAGCGAAATCGTACAGCTTTGTAAATGATCTCTGTAAAAATCTAAAGTCAATTTTGAGACTTTGTTGTAAAAGGTCTAAAAGTGTTGAGATGTTAAAAGGGGTTACATGGAATAAATGACTGCTAGTAACAAAATGTCATTTGTAGCACTACTGTATACAACTAACCTAGTCCCATAACTACATGTTGAACAGTACAAGTTATTTGTATCGTTGCAGACAATAGCTTTGTATAAATGATCTCGTCGGATGTACCTCCATCTCCTACATTTCAATAACAGAAAAAAGAGAATGTCTTTAGTACAGTGTAATTAAATATTTGGGTAATTGGATATTACAAAGATAAAATAACAAGTTACCTTCTTGTTGAGTGGAAAACGACATTGGCAGTAAGAAGACTTGGATTATTTTTTTGATTTCTTAGGTATCCACCTTTGATACCACTACACCAATCCCAACTTGGTTAGAAGTCTTGGAAATTGATGTAAATGGCTAATGGAAATTGATGGAAATGGCTAATGGTTATGGTTCATAACATAAACACAATACTACATGTCTATTACAGAGAAAGCTTTCAAATGGTTTAAAGCAACACCATAGTTCAACAAAATATAGTACTACATGTCTATTACAAATAGTCTATCATCACTTGCAGTTGTGTTTAGTTAACTCATCATTGGGAACTGAGCCACGTCACTTCTTGCAGCGTGTGTACATCTTGGCATGCCTGTCGTCGAAGTGACTCTTTAATCCATTGTAAGTCTCAAACATTCTATCACACTTGGGAGCGTTACACAATTCCACATGACCAGCAAGCTGTTCAACTCCTAAAATTTAGGAAATCTTGTCCAAAAATTATTCTTGCAGCGGTGCATCCACGATTTTCACAGGCCAACAATTTGAAGATGGGCTCAGCCATTTTATCACTCCTAGAAGTTTTCTTTTAGAACAAAAGATTTTTTTACATAAAAATTGTGTGAACCAGTTTCATATATGAAATTAGGTATTAATGACCCCTCGGGTAGTTATTAATGCCCCCTCGAATAAACATTAAAGACGTCTTGGATTAACATTAATGACCTCTCTATTGAGAACAACAAGATTTATATTGAGAACAACAAGATTTATTTTGAGGAGGCGTTTTATTAGTTTTTTTTTAGAAAGTAAGTTCTATTAGAAGAGTTAGTATGGCTTTTACAGAATGGACCACCTGTCAAAGCTTGCTTGACATAAATTATTCTGAGTTGTTGATAGACAAGGAGAGAGTTTTGAAAGCTGCTTATTTGAATTTGAGAGAAGCTGAACTGAGTGCAATCTAACAAAGAGCAAAACTACTGCATTTAAATCAAGTTGAAGAAAATTCTTCATACTTGGATGCTGTAGTTGCTGAAAGAAAGAAGAAATGCTTCATTGGTACTGTTACTGATCATCATGGTAGAACTAGAAGTGATGTTGCAGATGCTTTCTTGGATTTCTACCAAAGTCTTATGGGGAGTAGCTCTTCGGTCATTCCACCTGATCAAAATTTGTTGATGGGTGCACAAATTGATGATAGTAAGAAATCTTCTCTGCTTTTACCCGTCACAAATCTTGAAATCAAAAATGCCATTTTCTCGTTTAGTGGCAATAAAAGTCTTGGTCCTGATGGTTTCAATGCTTGCTTTTTTAAGAAAGCTTGGGGGGTCATTCATGACGATTTCTCAGCCGCTATTAGGGAATTTTTTGTCAGTGGAATTTTTTTGAATGAAGTAAAAGCTACTTCTCTTGTGTTAATTCCAAACACTGAGAACCCCTCTGCAGTAGGTGATTACAGGCCAATAGCTTGTTGTAATTTAGTCTATAAAACTATTACAAAGATCATTGCTAATAGACTGCAAACTGTGATGTCAGACATTGTTGGTAAAGAACAGGCAACTTTTGTTAAAGGAAGACTCATCTTTGATAATATCATGATTGCTCAAGAACTCATAAGAAGGTATGGAAATAAAAACTTGTCTCCAAGAGCTTTGTTAAAGATTGATATCAAAACAGTTTTTGATAATGTTCATTGGGACTTTCTCAAAGCCTGTTTACTCATGTATGGTTTGCCACCTGTGTTTGTTAACTAGATTATGACTTGCATCACAAAGCCTTTTTATTCTCTTGTTATTAATGGAGAATTACATAGTTTTTTTTAGGGGAAGAAAGGTGTAAGACAAGGTGACCCATTATCTCCTTATTTGGTTGTGTTGTGCATGGAGGCATTATCTAGAATGTTGCGTAGGGCTAGGAAAGCAAAGCACTACAATCAGCATCCCAAATGCTCCAGGCTATCACTCAACCATCTGTCTTTTGCTGATGACCTACTCATTTTTGTGAGCGGGGATGTTCCCTCAGTAAAGTGTGTCATAGATATCTTGTAGCAATTTGAACTCACGTTGGGGTTAGCTATCAACACAAGCAAATCAGACATTTACTTTGGTGGGGTGCATTCCATTACACAGAATGAGATTTTAATCATGAGTGGCTTCTCTTTAGGTGCACTTCCTTTCAAATATCTTGGCCTGCCATTAAGTTCCAAGAGGTTGACAATGGATTTGTTTTATCCATTATTGAAAAAAATCAGAAAAAACACTGACCACTAGGCATCTGCTTTGCTTCCATATGGGAGTAGAGTTCAACTTATTAATTCAGTGATCTTTGGCTTACTGAACTTTTGGGGCTCTGCTATGCTGATGCCTGCTGGAGTTATAAAAGAAGTAGAAAAATTCAAAGAAGATTTTTCTGGGGTATTTCTGTCGGTGAAAGGAGACTGATTTTGTTAAATTGGAAGAAATTGTGCAGGCCAAAGATAAATGGTGGTATTGACATAAAGGAAATTTTAAGCTGGAATCAGGCTTTGCTTCTAAAGGCTCTTTGGAGAATTTCTACCAATGATACCTCTACTTGGTCTATTTGGGTCAGGAGATATTATTTGAAGAATAGAAATTTCTGGGAAATTTTGTCGACTGCAACAGATTCATGGCTATGGAGAAGTATTTTGCAAGCCAGGGATGCGTTGATCACCAAAGCTGGCTCCTTGCAAGCAGCTAGAAGTTTGTTTGACTCTTGGCAAAATGAAAGCAAATTTCTAACTAGTAAAGCATATCTCTTCCTTACAGGGCCATTAAATGTCTGCTATTGGAGTAAGATTGCCCGGAACACTGTTGCATTGCCAAGGCAAACTGTCACCACAGTTTTCACGATGCACAACACATTGGTTACACAAGACAATCTCCAACAAAGAGGCTATCACCTGGAAAATTTCTGTTACTTATGCAATAGTGCATGTGAAACTTTGAAACATCTCTTTTTTGAGTGCTCTTATTCGCATGCTGTATGGAGTGAAATCAAGACGTAGGCTGGGTATCGACCTCGGTTCAACAAACTAAAGGATGAGTTGAACTGGATGGCAAGGCATAGTCGGGGTAAAAGTTGGAAGCACAAGCTACTACGAGCTCTAATAGTGGCTGCAGTTCATGCCTTATGGTGTGAAAGAAACTTGCATATTTTTTCCAGTGTGAAAGTTTCGAAAGAAGTTTTGATCCAACAAATCAAGCAACGGGCTAGGCTTCGAGTTCTTCATGTTTTCCGAAAATCTCCTCATCTGATGGCTATTGAAACTAGTCTAAGCTGATTTAGTTTTTTACGCTTATGGTTTCTTAGTTGCTGTAATTTGTAAACACTAGATAATGATTGGCGTTTTTAGCCTCTCATTTGGGATTTGGTTGTTTTAACATAAATTAACCTTTTTCCAAAAAAAAAAAAGAGTTCTATTAGAAGATTATTAATGTTACTATAAAACTAAATAAATTACTAGTGTAAAAGTTGGATCACAAAAATTTATGTGAACTCATTTTATATACGAGACGGGGTGATTAGTGACAGAAATGGTTGAGTAATGACCACAAAGCGGTCATTAGTGATCATGTCTCATATATACGAGTCCACACAAATTTTTCTGAAATTGGATATATAGCAATATATTTTAGAATAAGTTTTATAGTGGGATAATAATACAATAGGCAAATTATATCCTATAGTCGGGTGTACGTACCTAACACTATACACCCCATATATGTTTAAATGAGTAAATATTTGGATTTTATTTTATTATTTGTTTGGATATTAGGCCTAATATAAAAGACAACGCATAATTTATCTAACGCCGTATACCCGGGTACACCAATGTGCAGATTCAATATAATATATAAAATTATCAAAATATGACTAATTCTCAGAAAATTTTCCTACATGAATATCACTTACACACTCATGTCGCAAAGTTTTGTGAAAGTCACGAGATGGAACTTAGAAAGGTGACCCACTTTAACTAAGCTCATGTTTTTTTTTTCAAATGAAAAATTGATTTGGTGGTTCGAGTGTGCATTGGGACTCGCATCGTGTAGGTCCAAACCCGAAAAATTTATACCATACACCTTTGGTGTAACATTTGGTACACCCTACCTACAAATTCCCATCTTTTAATAATTTTCATTAAAAATATATGTATATCTCTTTCTCCCTTACCTCTCATCTCGCTTTTCTTTCAAGTTTACTCGTATTATTCCAAAAGACACACAAAAAATAACCATTTTGAACATAACACTCTTTTACAATACCTTGACTACTTAATCTAAACCATCACTAATCTGCAATGAGAGACCCTCTATATCCATTCGTGAATCTTGATAGAGAACTAATGATAAATTTTACACTTGAGGTGTACCCCTCCACGTACACCTCAAATGTACGATATTTTTTTGTGTCCAAACGCACATGAAGACCTACATATATATATGTGGGTTCGATTATTCTAGATTATATTTATATCAAAAATTAGGTCCAGTGCCTATGAGGTTGAAAGAATTATCTCCATCTTTCAGCTTTAGGTGATTATGGACTACAGCAAAATGGCTATGAAAACCTTCCAATACTTCTTATTTTTGGTGGAGTTATTGGAAGTCAATAATTCAATGCAGCAATTGGTCAATCTCGGAAACAACCGCTCTGTTTTCTTAAACAGGGGTGTGGTTGCTTACATGACCCGAGTACCCCCATTGAATGGGGATTTAAACTCGTTTGTTGTTATTGTTGTTGTTATATATTTATATCAAAAATATTACCGAAGATATGACCTAAAAAGGATAATTTAATTAAATCATTTGACGTTGTGTTACCCAAATTTATTTACTTGCTTGAATCTATTTTTAACGAAGTAAATATGTAATTTTGAGAATGATGGAGAGAGAAGTGAGGATGATAGTTTTAATTAAAATTTAGTCACCAAACTCGTGAAGGAAAAACTTCTCCATTTAACATGAAAGTTGGGCGAAAACTGAAAAAAAATCATGGCAATGAAGAGTAACGTAAAGTATAAAATTAGTGTCCATAAAATTAAATTAAACTGAAAATAATAAGGAACAGAGAAGCATTTAATTGCACGTCATTAGCAAAAATAAGCCAACCGGTCAAGGGAAGAGGTGGAAAAAATTCTAATCCTTTGAGACGATAAACCACTTTGTTTTATTTTCGTCTCTTTCTTTTTTTGAGGGGATATATCTATCTATTTCAGTAAAATAAAGAGAAAAATTTGTGTGACCCCATTTCATACATAAGACTGGATAAGAGGGTTCATTATTGTGCAGTCGAGGGTTCATTATTTTGTAGTCGGGGGGTCATTATTACTCAGTCTCATATATAAAGCGGGTTCACACAATTTTTTCTTAAAATAAACTCCATACCGCTAAAGCGAAGTCTTGAGTTCGAGCCTCATCGTATGCAGAGACCCTCATTGGGAGACTCACCCACCACAGCTAGGTGTGCAACCCGGGGTCGGGATTGGACGTGGTCGGATCGAAGCTCTGGTGAACCAAACGGGCAACCAAAAAAAATAAATGGGGTAAGATGTCATTTTGATTTTTGTTTAAATTTAATTTACTCCAGTTATGCTAGTTAAAAAAGAATGAATTTTTTTAGATATCATATCCAATGAAAGAATATCAATTCATGTAAAATACATTATAAAGTGGCTAAAGTGAAGGATGTCAAGTTTTAATGTGGTTTCTTTAAGAAAAAGTTTCGAGTATACATGTGTTAGAACAACTCAAAGATAAAAAGTTATTTTTGAATAAAAAATTATTACGATGTTTTTTGCTCACTATTCGATGATTGGAAATAGGAAAAAGGTAAAGAACTAGGAAGAAAAGAGGAAATTACACCCATAAATGATTTGATTTTGGTAGAATAGAAAAGAAAAAGAAAGAAACCATAAATAGAAAATAAATTTCTAACACAAGATTGAATATTGAGGAAAGAAGGTCTAGTTGGTATTGGAATACATTTTAAATATCAATTTGTTGGAGTCAAAGACATTAGTATAGAGGAGGTTAGTGTAGATGACGTTTAGATGAAAGTTTATAAAACTGCGTATATTGTTAATTTTATCCCAAAATAGGAAAATAAACATAAACATTGTGTGCCAAGTAGTTATTGGCCTAAATAGTATTCAAACAACTAATTTATACTTAACATAATTGAACACTTCCAATTTAGGCTTTGATCGGGATCATTTTGAGTTTTCAAATTTTGGCTTTCAAATAATTTCAACATGATGATAATGAAGTTGTTTTTAAAATTAAAACGTTAGCCCCATTACATCTCTTTATAATTTTCAAATCGACAATAGAAATTTGAAACCCCTTTATGATTTCCACAAATTGGTTTAGTTTTGAAAAAAATTAAAACTCAAACAAAATTCAACACGATATGAAACAACACATTTTGTCTACTTTGTAAAATTTGTAAATAAAATTTAAAAATTAAACTGAATTCTTGTAATGAAGTACAACAACAACAATTCAGGTAATCCCATCAAGGATGGAATACTAAGAAGGTGTAATGCACGCAGCCTTATTCCGAAAATCGGGAGACTGTTTTCTATAAAATAAAGAATTTACAAAGAGTTGTGTACTTGTGTTCAATGACCACATGGATTTAAAAAGAGTTGTGTTCAATGACCACATGGATTTACAAAGAGTAACTGTTCTTATAGAGTTCAATGACAACATGCATTTACAAAGAGTAGTGTTCATCAAGATGTAAAGATCAACATTAGAATCAAACATTCTTCAATGCTATATAGGGCTCAACCGAAGACAGCGATGAAAATGAAGTCGTTCAAGTAAAGAGGGATGCTACCGGTTAGTTTTTGTTATTGAATGTATTCTGCTCTATTGATTTCATATCTTGTTGATATCAATTTTGATTGTAGATGCCGTATGCCTATTATTTAATGAAATCTCTCCTTTCCCTTCAAAACAAAAAAAAATAAAGAATTTAGCTTTCAAAAAATAAATAAGTAAAGAATTTAGCAGCAAACGAATAGAAATACAAGCCCTACACATCTATAAATAGCCTGCCTGACTGACACGGGCGGGCTTGGCCTATCATTACCCAGCCTGACCAGCCCAAGATCATTTTTCAGAACTCACCCAACTAGTATACGTATAATCATCTCCCTAAACTTAACTCTCCCCATTTTTCAGTCAGAACCAAATTCCTCTTCCTCTTCCTT
>ONZK01004352.1:5753-17180 GCA_900322385.1 Pharnaceum exiguum | reverse complement strand
GGGGGGTGGGGGAGGCTTCTTTGGAGACAGCAGATAAATGTCGACTATCGACATTGAAATAAATAAGGAAGATAAGAAAAGGAAAGAAGATGCAGAGGAACCTGAACGAAGGAGGATTTTCTGGCCAAAACTGTAGATTTCTTCTATGTTCAGGATATGCGTCAAGGAACAACCTGTCTTGCCAGTCCAACGGCTGCCCTTCGGCAGGGACAGGATCACCTCCATACCCTTCCACATCTGCAACTCCTTTTGCATATTTCATCTTTTCTTCATTTGGTAGCTTGAAGAATGTCCTTGTCACTTCACGTAGCTGGTCCAGAAAGGAGCTTGGGATCCCATGACCTTTAGCCTAAAATATCATCAACTCTATGGTTATTAATTATATGACATCCCATGAGTTTAACAGAACCTCGCACGTTTAACTGGTTTTGAATTCCGTAGTAAACTCTCATAAGATGTAAAACAGAAGTGACTATGTAACATGCAAGTAAACGCGCCAAAAAGCGCCAGTAAAATGGGAGGAGAAAAAAGGGAAAGAAAGAAAGGTAGGTGCAGACAAAACAGACCTGAAAGCATCCCCATGAGCTTAGTGCTGATTTGAGCCTCTGAAGTTCCTCTGCGTCCACAGTTGTTGAAGGCGATGTGATCAAGTGGCTGAGATCTATTGTAGGAATTTGAGCTAAAGCTGAACTATCAGCTTTGTCCTTCCTGCATAAGTACAATGGTGGCGGCTCCTGTTCTTCAAGCACCATATCTTGTACCCTCTTTGCTAAGAAGACATCTGCCATTTTCTTGGAAACTTTAAGCTGTTAGTAGCTTAATGTATGTTGAAAGAGATTCTTAAATTTGAGTGAGGTTTCTGTGATCTTCTTTAGACAGAGTCTGCAGATAGATGAGTACTAAATATTTTTAAGCATTTTTTCATTTTGCTTTTTGTCTTTTCTAGACTCACTGCTCACGGTCTTTTTTAACCTGTTAGGCTGCAAGCCTGCAATCAGGCTGACGAGTTCAGAATCAGAAAGATGATGTTAATCTCTTTAGCTATTTGTAATATGTCTTTTTCAGTTTAAACCAAACTCCCTCCATCCAGATTTACTTGTCCGCTCTAAAAACTTATACAACTTAAGAGCTATATCAAGGTGAACTAAGTACCCAGAACTGCAAAATGTGACACTTCCTACTCTCTCCTCCCTCATTACGCCTTCGTCATTATTTCTTTCGTTATCCTTCCCCAGTGCATCGCTCAATGCCGCCTGTCTTTAGCCACGCACCAACTCCATCCCCTTGTGTTAACTCTCCCTCTTTGGGAACCACCTACTGAAGTACCTAACAGCCGAAGTCCAATTTGAAAAACCGATTACAAATTTCAGGGTTTCACCCCTGCATTTTCCAGTGAAAATGGTAACCACACAAAGTAAGAACCTACCCATAACACACGGCATGTACTTGGCGAGTAATAGCAAAGAACATGATGGGTAAGGAGGTAACCTTATGTGGCTATGAGAGGCCCATGCGCGCAGTGTGGTGCTTGCTAGTCGACCCTAACGAGTTTTATGACAAAGACTAGATTGTTATCTGTTGCTGTTGTGATAGATAGACTGATATGCGTTTAAGCTTTGAGCTTTTTGAGTTTGATTTGGGTATTTGGTCATTAAGCTCAGTTCTTTTTATTCTAGGGTTTCAGTTAAGGTACTGTGATGTGTTATCAGAAGGATAATTGGAGAGGTTGGAGAGAACTTGGATACTAATTGACTTCAGAAATTAGGGGCCGATGTTTTCACTAGGCCTGGCCGCATGGGTGGAATTGGAAACGTTAGTGATGCTTAAATATCTTCATTGAAGACCGGAACGAAGTTCTTGTGGCATGTGAAGTTCATAGAGAAACAGAGTCATCCTAGCATATTTGGAAAGAAACGTACAGCAGAATTTTCCTTCTCAAATTTAAAATTGATATCAGTAATTCATATTAGTTTTGTAGAAGTTCTCTGAGTATACATGTCTTGTATGTAGCTATATTTTTCAGTATGAAACAACCACACAACCACAAGCGTGAAACAACTAGTGCAGCATGACATATTCTCTTTACAGCTGGGCAAGGTGAATTGCCCTTTCTCCTTTCAGGTAATAATCCCAGTGTATTTCACTGTAATCTGTCACTTTCTTGTACAATCTTGGTTTACTCTGCTTGTCAGTCAAACCATCCACTGGCCCGATTTCTCTTCCTGGTTCTGGAGTGTAAAACATTGATATGGAGATCCTTTCTTTTTCTCGATTACTCAGAACCCTATGAACTGGGCTCTTGAATATCCCATTAGTCATTATCTGCATCCAAGCATCGAGCGTATAAGTGGTGATAGTATGCTAATGCAGTGGAACTTGAAGTGTAGTACCAACTTAAAGTGAAAGTATCCTAATGCAGTGGAACTTAAAGTTAATGACATGAATCAGCATCATATTTGTGATAGATTACCTCCATTTGATCGCCCAAAAGAACTAGGATAGCCTGAGGATTTGTTGGAACCATGAGCCATTTTCCGTTATTGAGGACTTGAAGCCCCTTCACTTCGTCCTGTAGTATGATTGTAAGGCCACAGCCATCAGAGTGAGCTTTCAGAACCAACACCTCATCAGGCCTGTGGGAACGAGGATAGCAAGTAAATCTTGCTTGATAGATCGCTTCCTCTCCGAACTCCTTGATGAAGCAATCCTCTTCCAAGTGCAAGCACTTTGCAATTGCCTTTGACACTACCCCTATCACCAGCCTCGTCTTCTCAGTGTACTCTTCCATAACCTCCCTGCTCCATAGGCACAAGAATTGTGTTCAACTGTTTGATTTATTTCTTTTTCATTTCTTATGTGGTTTTATACTATTATGAATAATACTATAATAGCAAAGAATGTTAAGCAGTCTTTAAGTTTTTTCTTCATTTGTAATTTTATTGTGATCAAAATATTTGCGAGTGCATCTTATATTCTAAAAGCTTCTTTCTTGATTTGCTGCGGAGAATAGCAATATATATAGAGGTTAGAATTGAGAAGGGAAGATGTAAAGGAACCTGAACGAAAGAGGATTTTCTGGCCAAAACTGGAGTTTTCTTCCATGTTCAGGATATACATCAAGGAACAAACTGTCTTGCAAGCCCAACGGCTGCCCTTCTGCAGGCACAGAATCATCTCCATACCCGTTTATGTCTTCAACTCCTTTCGCGCTTTTCATCTTTTCTTTGATCGGTAGCTTGAAGAATGTATTTGCCACTTCACGTATATTGTCTAGAAAGGAGCTTGGAATCCCATGACCTATAGCCTGATACAACATAAATCCATGGTTATTAGTGGTCGTGATTAAATTTTCATCAGTTGTAGAGCACAACAAAATGAACCTGAAAGCAGCCCCAAGAGCACATTGCTGACTTAAGTCTCTGCAATTCTTCTGTATGATCAGTTGTGGAAGACAACGTGATTAAATAGCTGAGATCTATGGTAGGAATTTGAGCTAAAACTGAGCCATCATCTTGCACCCTCTTTGCTAAGAAGACATCTTCCATTTCTCAGAAACTAGCTTCAAGCAGTTAGCTCACTGAATGTTGAACGGCGATTCTTATATTTGATCGAGATTTTTGTGATACTCTTTAGAGAAATTCTTCACATAATAATACCAGATATGCTTGAGCTGATGAATTTTCTTTATAGACTCACGTTCATAATAAATTACTAATATTATTAACCTGCTACGTACCATGCTGGTCACATTCAGAAGCAGAAAGATTTTGTTTATCTCTATAGCTATTGGTTGTTTATCTTCAATTTTCTACAGATAATGTATTATTTAAGTGACGTTTGTACATGTATTGATGTAAAAACTTTGAGCATGATATACATGCGGTGCCTTTGTTGCTAGCTCGCATGCAATATATTTTATAACTAACAGATTGGTGATAGATGATATGATTTTGATGATAGAATAAAGCCTTGTGAGAGTGGCATGTCATCTTCTAATTATAATTCCAAAATGGCGGGATGACTTAGTCAACCATTTCTTACACATATATAGACAGGGACCTACTTTTTGGTGATCAACTGATCATATATGAAAAAATGATAGATTTTCAACGTTTGCCAGCCATTAGTTGCTTGTCACATGACTAAACCTTGTTTGCGCCCCTAAACTTGATAGAGACCTCAGTGAGCAAACATTCTCTCCCTCTACTGCTCTCTCTTTCTCCCCAAAAATGGCTGAGGTAGCCAGTGGACTTCTAACAGAAGCAGCAAAAGCAGCACTTAAACCTGTACTAACCCATTTATCAGAGCAAGTAAATCATGCTTGCAACTTCAAACAAGAGCTAAAAACTCTCGACAGCAAACTCAAAACAATCAGTCTCCTCTTACAAGGTGCTGATCATCAATACAAGGGCATTACTATCAACAACTCCCTAGTACACAACTGGCTAAGCAAGGTCAAGAACATTGCATATGATGTAGATGACTTGCTTGATGAACTCGCCTACAAAGCACTGAAGCACAGGCTGGAAACAAAGAGCATTGTGAAAAGTGCCACATGGTTGCGATCTTTGTCTCTGGCTAATAACCCAATCGTGTTCAGGGTGCAGATGGGGCGGAGAGCGAAGGAGTTAGTTGACATGATTGATGGCCTGTTCGTAGAAGCTCGAGAGTTGGGAATCAGAGCTATTGATATAGCTACAGGAAGTAGTGATATCAGTGGTGGCAGGGCTGAAGAGAAAGAGCTGCAGGTTCAGAGGGAGTTGGTGACTGGCAGAGGGCTTATTGGCAGAGATGTCGATGAACGTAATATTGTGAAGTTGCTGTGTGATCAAAGCAATTTGAGTAGAGATCTCTCTGTTGTTGCTATTGTTGGATTGGCAGGTAAATTAATTAGCTTTTTACTTTTACTTTTACTTGTCATTGTCATTCATGTTATTTTTGTTTTTGGTTTGATGAATACAAATGTATGATCATCAAGTTGATGACACCAAGAGGATGCATTTAGATACCTAGATGATACAATTATATTTATTAAGTCCAAAACTCCTAAAATTGTGACAGGCCTAGGAAAGACTGCTTTGTGCAGAAGAGCATTCAACAAAAGTGAAGTGAAGGAGTATTTCCAGGAAAGAATTTGGGTATGTGTATCGCATGATTTTGAAGTTAGAGGAATTTTGATGAAGATAATTGAGCTAGTTGGTGGGAAAATGTCCAACACTTCGAGTCTTCAAGCAATGTTGGTAGAGCTTGAAAAAAAGTTGAGACAGAAAAGGTATTTACTGGTGCTGGATGATATATGGGACACCTTTTCAAATGTGTGGGAATCGATGTGTGGCATAATGCTAGAAACTGGAGGGTCAAAAGGGTCAGTGATTTTGGCGACCTCTCGTAGTTTTCAAGTTGCAGCAACACTGGAAATTCATGTTGCAGATCAACTTAGACCAACCACAAACAGGCCTTTGATTTATGAACTAAGAGGCCTAGGCTATGATGATAGCTGGCTTCTAGTCCAGCAGAGAGTACAACTAAGCAAAGATGTAGGCTCTGAATTGAAGACTTCAGTGGGAAGGATGCTCATAAAGTGTGGGGGCGTGCCATTAGCAATAAAAGCACTTGGTGACTTGCTAAGATCCAGGAGGTTAGAAGAGTGGAGAGAGATCGAAGAGAGTGAGATATGGAAGTCGGAAGATAGGAATGGCATCTTGCCTTCTTTGAAGTTGAGCTTCAATTATTTACCCTCTCCGGCTCTGAAAAATTGCTTTGCATATTGCGCAGTTTTCCCAGAGGATGCTGATATTAGAAAGGAAACATTGATCGGACTCTGGATGGCTCAGGGCTTCTTGCAGCCATATGATAAGATGGAGCAAGTTGGCAATGAATATTTCAATATTTTGCTGAATAATTCATTTTTTCAGGATGTGGAATTTGATCTACAAGGTAATGTATTGAAATTCAAAATGCATGATGTTGTCCATGCCCTTGCAAAGGCTGTTTCCGAAAGAGAGTGCTTAATTCTAAGGGAATGTGCGGATGTAGGCAATAATGTATCCCCTGACATTCGGCACCTTTGTTTGGAAACAGAAAGGAATGTCAATCGAAAACTGAAGAAACAGCTGCGTACAATGATGTGTGTATCAGTGACCATCCAGAAACCAAGAGGTATTTTAAGTGCTACAAAGTTCCTGCGAGCGTTAGTTTTAGTGGATATTGGTATGAAGGAATTGCCTGACTCGATTGGGAGTCTGAAGCATTTGCGGTATTTGGATATCTCTGAGAATGACATAATGATGTTACCGACTGCAGTCACCAGGCTGTATAATTTGCAGACGTTGAGGCATCTAAGTAAAAGAATATGGCGTTGGCCTGTGTATCCTGCATTTCCGAAAGGGCTTAGTAAACTTGTCAATTTAAGGTATATAGTTGCTAACAGATTTCTCCTAGAGAAACCCCAAAGTACTGTGAAAACGTTTGATCAGGTTGTAAACTGGGGCGGAAAGATAAGCGATTTAAACGCTATGAATAACCTTAGGGGTGGCTTAGCAATCTGGAATCTTGAACATGTTTCAAGTCGAGAAGAAGCACGAAAGGCTAATTTGAGATTTAAGAAGAATGTCAGCCAATTAGATCTGACATGGTCTTACAACACCTCATGCGAAAGAAATTCTGATGATGTTCTTGAAGAGTTGCAGCCTCACGTAAATATAAAGAAACTGAGTATTTGGTACTTCAATGGAAGGAAATCACCTTCGTGGCTGACAGAGATGTCTTCTCTTGTGCAGATTAAGATCTTATATTGCCGCAACCTTGAGGAATTACCGGCCTCCTTGGTGTTTCCTTCTCTGAAAATTCTCTCTGTATGGGGTTGTGACAGCCTAATATCATTTCCGGATCCCAATGGCTTCGTTGCCCTGGAACAGCTTCAAATAGGTAGATGTTGTATGTTAGAAAACCTTCCCAATTTAAAGTCCTTGAGAAACCTCATGGTTCTCGAGATACACGATTGCAGGAAACTGACTACTTTGCCAGAGGGAGTACCCTGGCTATCAAATCTTACATCAATGAAGGTCGGTCCATTATGTCAGGACCTCCACCTTTTCCCATTTTCTGCTGATCTCACTAAATTTAGTCCCCTCTGTACATCGCTTAGAAAGTTGAATATAAGAGGATGGCCAAAGGTTAAGAGTCTACCAGACCAAATTCAATACTTCACGCGGTTGGAAAGACTAAGCATCGGTTACTTTGATTGTGTGGAAGTTATGCCTGAGTGGCTCGGAAACCTTCAATGCTTAGAGGTAATGGAACTTTGGCATATGTTTGGGTTGAAATACCTTCCTTCTCAAGATGCTGTGCGGCGTGCTAAGAGATTACACCAACTGATCATAGGCAACAGCAATCTAGACTGCCCTGGTTTGCTGTTGCAGGATAAAGAAGAATTTGCTAAACAATGCTATGCTAACTTATTACGGCTGCAAGATGAGCATTTACCATCTTACAAATTAAGCTTAAGCTCAAGAAATAGTTTTTAAAAAATTACTTTGTAGAAAAATTTACTGGTATATCTGCTGAAAATATGCAGATTAATCAGATTTGAAAGCAAAAACAACCTTGTGTACTCTTTTTTTCTTTTTAGAGGACATTCTGTGTACTCTTAAGTCTACTGTGGTTTCTGATTTTTGGTCAGATACTAAAACAAAGAAGAATGATACGAGATTATAGCATGTGCTCCGTTGACTCAACTCTGAAGAATGGCCTCTAATTAAGGTTACGTTATAAAGCTCAGTCAGACTGTCAGAGGCTAAGAGTCTTCAATGCCATGCCATTGCATGCCAACATATTATTTGGTCTGAGTTTTCACAATGTTACTATTTTTTCGGTCTATGCAAGAAATTATCAGTATGCGCTCTGCTGACTGAAATCTGAATGACCTCTTAAACTCAGTCAGAGCCTAAGAATGTTCAATGCTATGCCAACTCTCATATATTTGAGAGTTGAGACCACTGCTGCTTTATCGAAAGGTATTCAGGCAAGTTTTATCTCTTGAGCAGCTTACTCGTTCAATTGTTTTTGTTTTTTTGAGAGAAAGCTAAGCTGACTTAATCATTCATGAAAAGGTAAACACGTATCCACTGTGAATTCTTTTTTCCCCCCTTTGATCTATTTGGTGACTTGTGATTGTCACACTGTCAATGTGTCACACTTGTAATCTCCTGGGATCTACCCTGATGGCCAAGCTAACTACATCATCTTAGCATAGTTTTTATTGCGTAGATAGTGTCATTAGATGAATTTCCGTCAACTATACTACTTCATACGGAGTATCCGCTTGCGGATGTACTGTTCAACGAATAAGAAACGTTAAACTATAGTAGTGTGTCCAAATTATAATGACAAGTCTTGAATAAATTGACAAATTCTACTACACAGGTGTCACGTCACTTTCTCCATTGTCAACAAAACCAGCCAGAAATTTCTTAATAACCACACCACGACACGAAATCTTATTCTTAATCATTTAAACACAATGCAAATTAGGCTATGCAACTCTTAATAATTTTAAATGCTAGTACAAGATAAGTAAACCCACGCTAAGCTCAACCATCATCAATATAATTTCCAACTTCAACTTCTAGTATGGATGCTTTTCGACTCTCATATTGGGTAACATTCTCCATAGTTTGGGTGATGATAGCCACATTTGTAGTTTTTGGTCTCTTCTTCCTAGTTACACGGTGCTTTCTACGTCGTCGAAGTTCCTCAGGTATTGATTCAATACCGGAGGACCCTTTTTCGGGTGGACCACGAGGCGTTGATCCAGCTATTATTGAGAGCTTTCCGAAGATCACTTATACCGTGGCACAAGGGAAGGAGGTGTGTGGTGGAATGATGGTGTGTGTTATTTGCCTGGGAGTGTTCAAGGAGGGTGAAACGTTGCGTTCATTGCCCTCTTGTAGCCACATGTTCCATTCTCATTGCGTGGACGCTTGGCTCAAGACTCATGCCACGTGTCCGTGCTGCCGAGCTAGTGTCGTTCCTCTACCGGGCAGGTCCGGTCTTCTCAAGATGTTACCCGCCGGGTTAGCAAGGTTGGTGTAATTCGATCAGCTGTTACAAGAGGCTAGGTATCATTCAGTCATGTATGGAATAAACTATGTTGTACATTTGTACATGTCTTCTTCTCTATTTTATTTTGGAAAGAATAATTATTTGCTATTGCTTCAAACACAAGTTCACGATTTAAAACGATTTGACTTCGCCAATATGGTTTGATCGACAATGAAAATGGCCAAATGGGGGGCGGTATACACCAGTCACGTTTACATTGATATATGCATGGTACGCGCGCTTATTCAACTACAATTGTAGATAAGCAAAAAAATGTCTTTCATTTCTTATTCATTTGAGTAGTACAAGTTAATAATCATTATGTAGCTATGTGGTAAATTAATTGGTAATTGGTATTCTTGAGGACTTTTTTTCCTGGAAGTACTGTTTCTAAACTTTCTAGTGCTATTTGCTCTCGGACTAAATTGTCTCCTCAACAAATAACGATTTCTACAAAAATGCGGTAGCAAGCTGCAGCAAGTTGTATGTATTTGCTGAAATCAGGAGCAATCCAGAATCAAGGTGACATCATCAGCATGAAAATGTGCATATCTGTGATGAGAAACAATTCAACCAAGATGATTTTCTTATTAATGCGACTTGATAAAAGATCAAGACAACCATCATAGTACATTAGTACCAGATTAATAAACATGGATTGATAACTACTCTATGGAGTATTAAGTTGGTGTTGTATCACTCGGAGGCATAGAACAGAACAGAACAGTGACAATACAAAACTTCTAAGCGCTTAATTAGGGATGGGGAGGTCAATTGGTCTAACAAGGTGTATTTTTTTTTCCCACAGTATCTCCTAAGTCTCTAGGTGGTTTAGGCATTAGAGACTCTAGGTTTGTGAATAAAATTTACATGGCTAAGCTTTGCTGGAAATTTTTGTGCCTTGATGAGAATCTGGCAGTAAGAGTCTTGAGTTCTAAGTATTTAAGAAATGAAGATTGCACTGACTTCTCTAATGGCTCACACATATGGAGCAATATTGGCAAAGGTTGGGAGTTTATGGATGAAAATATGAGGTGGTGTATTGGTAGGGGTACTCATTGCAATCTTTGGGATGATAATTAGACTGGTTTTGGCTGTCTAAGGAAGCAAATTGAAGGCCCTCTGCCTAATGATATTAGTCAACTAAAAGTCAGTGACATTATTGATAATGAATTAGCATGGGACTTTACTAAAATACCCTTTGAGTTGACTGACTTCATAAGAAATCAAATTATCAGTCAAAGAATATCTAGTGATGACAGGCCTGATAAGCAAATGTCTAGCTTTGAATTAGATGGTAAATTTAATATGAATGTTGCCTATGCCAAATGCGTGGAGAGTGTTGCCAGTAGTGACTTTAAATGGATTTGGTCTATTGATGCTCTTCCTAAAATTAAACAATTTGTCTGGCTATGCTCTATGGATAGAATTCAACACAAGTCATTGCTTTTAAAAGGAAAATCACTACTGATGCTCTGTGTAAACATTGCTCTAATATTGAGGACACTCTTCACTTATTAAGAGATTGCCCAAAGGCCAAGGAAATATGGCAGCTTCTTAATGTTAATCAAAGTTTTTTCACTCTTGATTTAATTACTTGGTTGAAACAGCAAGGGCAGTCTGATCATATCATCCCGTTTACTAATGCTCCTCCATGGAAAACCCTCTTTTGGTTTATTATATGGGACATATGCTTGAGAAGAAACAATGGTTGCTTTGATAAATATGTACAGCCAGCTCTTAAGTGTATTAGTAATAATATTACTAAGAGTTGGGAATTCATTACCATAGCCTCGGACCCCCTATTAATCATACTCCTTCTACTAAACATGGATGGCACCCCCCTCCTAAAAATTGGGTTAGAATTAATGTGGATGCCTCTTTCGATTATAGTTCTCTTAACACTGGTACTATTATGATTGTTAGGGATATTAGTGGGAACCCCTTAGTGGTGCACGCTGAAAACCGAAGAACAAATTCCCCCTTGGAGGGTGAATTACTTGCTATCAGAGAGGCGCTAAGGTGGATTAAAAGTACAAATATGAATAATAATGTGATTGTGTCAACTGACTGCCATCGAGCATGGGATCTAATCACCTCATCTGGGCATGTTTCTCTTAATGTCAAGATCTTGTATGCGATTGTAGGGCGTTCGACCATGGGTCAAATTTGGTAGCACTTATGAGCGAGGGGCGTCAAGCAAACGTCATGGCGGATCATGTTGCTAAGGAATGGAGAACGAAACCTTTTGGAAGCAAAATCATGGCTATTACCGAGGCTGAGTTGGAGGCTCT
Organism: Pharnaceum exiguum; assembly: GCA_900322385.1. Taxonomy (NCBI): domain Eukaryota; kingdom Viridiplantae; phylum Streptophyta; class Magnoliopsida; order Caryophyllales; family Molluginaceae; genus Pharnaceum; species Pharnaceum exiguum. The sequence continues at coordinate 5,784 of ONZK01004352.1, read as the reverse complement.
TTGTGGTGGTGTGCATTGGACCGCTGATAGC
>ONZK01004351.1:32895-44711 GCA_900322385.1 Pharnaceum exiguum | reverse complement strand
TTTAAATTTCGTTCCCGAATCTTGATCTTTGGTTGTGCAAATTGCTTTGCTTAAAACCTTGTGTTGTTCCTCACGAGCAATACAAGAGAATTCAAATGTATTTTACTATACTTAAATAACCTATTAATAACAAGATAATATAAAACGGGTTTTCCAATTGTTTTCCTAATAGTATGTATATTTATATGTGTGCTAAATAAAATTGGTGACGGCTCTTGTTCAATAGCATGCACATTCAACTACCTAGCGGGTAGGTCCATTGGTTTACCTAGTCTAAGTGGATTCATTTCCCTTAGATCGGGGCCCCTGTGCCTACAGGTACGCGAGTCTCCTGGTCGAAGTAAAGCAAGAACAAAGTGCAACAAGCAAGCAAGTCCACTTTTTAATCTCTCCAATCCAAGCAAATGCAACACAACAAGTTGAGTCTAGTGCGGTGCGTCGGGCCCACCAACACGTTCAGCAATTCCGCCTCCCAGTTTTCCAAACCGGGGGCTCCTTCTAGCCATTATCATTCCATATCAACGGTAAGTGACAAGGTACGTACTCTAAAGCAAAAGAAAAACAAAGTTTCAATATTGCAAATGTTATCTTTATCAACTACACATACATTTCCCGCCTAATTAATTTTAGTGCCGGGAATATTACACTTATTTACAATTGCACACTTTGAAATAGTCAAAGCATATTCCCAGGCAAGTAAGCCTTGGAATATTTTAGATTGAGATCAAAACTCATGAATTGCACATCCAAAGGCGAGCCAACCTTTAAACCCTTAAGTACACTAGACAATTTATTTTTCGTTGAAGTGATGGAAAAGAAATTATTTCGCATAGAAAAGCATTCTATACTGAACAATCCCCAAAACAAGTACTCCTTGTTTAGGAACTCCCTTGTGGATCGCGACCACATGTGGAATAGCAGGCCTTATGCTTGGCCTTTAGCAGGTCTTATGCTTGACCGTTAGTAGGGATGAATTGCATTCCCTTAAGCCTTATACTTGGCTTTAGCAAATAATGACTTTTTTTTTTTTACAATAGTAAAAGTCATTCTTCATACGGGTGATGCCTCCCCTATGAATTAAGCAGTCTTGGGAATGAAATGCATTTTCCTTGACTTTAGCAATTAGTATTGACGAACACTTCAGCAAATAAGCAAATTTTAGTAATCATGTTCACTTGCGAGAAGAGATCCTTGCATTTGAACATTTAGCAAACAAACAAAAATTAGCAACTAGGAATTAAGTGCATTTTTACAATGTTCTTTTCCTAACCCCTTTGCATTTATATACTATTGTGCATTTGTGCTTTGCATGCTTTGTCTTTTATGCTTTAAGACAGGTACTTACAACATTCTTAGCAATCAACAGCGAGGTATGTACACTATGCTAACTTGCACGATTATACTGTTGCATATGCAATAGCTCTAAAGCTTCTTCGGTGGAGATGAGGACTTTCCACGTCTTTTCCTCTCTATGTGGGTTTTTAACAAGGTCTTTGATGGAAATTTGGCCTGCTCCCACGAGTCTTCCAATCTTCACTTTGAGTCGTATGCAATGGCTGGTGGGATGACCATATGTCCTATGGAAGTAGCAAATGTTGTTGACGTGAATGGGATAGGGTTCAGAATCTACATCAGGATTCCACTTTGGCGGTGTAAGTGGTGATAATAGTTTCTTGTATTGTAGTTTGAACAACGTCTCTTCCCAATTGATGTCATCTATTAATGGCAATGTGTAGTTCTTTTGCCGTGCCGCAGCCATCATTTCTTTGGCCTCATCTAATATCGAAGAGAATTGCCAACTCATGACTTGTAATTTTTCCAGGACCGTATCTTTCGGAAAGCAGGGTTCGAGATTCGCTACGATTTCTACTTGGAAACCGGTGATGTCTTCGTCTTCTTCCGTATGTTCTATCTCATACACTCGCTCTTTTGGTAGAATCAGATGCACGGGACTAGCACTCACGGTCCTTACACAATCTTCATGAATGAACTTGAGCTTTTGATGGATAGACGACGGGACAGCATTCATGTCATGTAACCATGGATGACCTAGGATGAAGTTGTAGTTGTCATTAATCTCCATTACATGAAATATTGTGCTCTTTTCCACTTCTGCTATTTTCACATTAAGAGTCAAAGTGCCCAATGACTTCTTGGTAGAATTGTCGTATGCTCTTAGCCTTTGTGTGGATCGCGCCAGGTCTTTCAATCCATAGCCTAGTGTACTTGCCATTTTGAGAGGGCATACATTAACTCCGGATCCATTATCGATCAATGGCAAGGGAATGAACTTATTTGTGCATTCTACCGTAAGGTATAACGATTTATTTTGGCACGGACCTTCCGGTGGGAGGTCATCATCACTGAAAGTGATCACGGGCTTTGATCCATTTGGCATGACATGACTTACAATCTGCTTGGGGGTGCTTTCGGTGGACACGTTCATCTTGGTTAGAGCATTAACCACGGCATTGCGGTGACCAAAAGAGGAGGATAATATTTGCCATATGTTGATGTCGGCCCGATTTCTTCTTAGTTGTTTAAGGATAATATCATTATCCTCTCCTAGTCTTTTAGCTTCGGTGAGGGGTGGCGGAGTTGTAGTAGTGGTGGCAGGGGGTTGATACACTCTCCCAGATCTTGTCAAGTGCTCGACTTCTTCTTCATCACTCCAAGGGTTATCCAAGGATTAGGCTTCATTATGCTTCTCGTATTCTCCGTGATGGGAAACATATGGTATAAGTCTTCATCATCACTATCCCATACTCCCATAACATCTTGGATAAGCAAGGAAGGATCGTAACCCAAGCTCTCCTCGTCAATGGCTAAAACAGAACCTACGGTTGCCTTGGGCACAGGGATGCTACCATCATCAATTAAGTCCTGGATTTTATTTTTGAGCTTATAGCAATAACGAGTAAAATGTCCCTTACTTTGGTGGTATTTGCAATATGCGGATGCATCCCACTTTAGTCCCCTCTTGTCTTCGGGGGGATCGCTTTCATGTAGAGCCAAGGGTTAGATGTGGTTATTCTTGACTAGACGGTCAAAAGCTTCATCTAACGGCATACCCAATGGAGTGTAATTCCTTCTTGCGCGAGTAAGAGCATTAAATTCGGCGGCTTTAGTAGGTTCAACATTGTTAGCGTCCGGGGCTTTGTTGTAGTAAGTCTTTCGAACCAGTGGATTCTTTTCTCTTCCTTCTTGCAGGACGGTCTCCACCCGAACTCCTACCTTTTGGAAAGAATCCCAATCGGTCAATAATAGGAAGTTGATCGGATTTGAATATTTCGGTAGCAGACATGAACGAATGATGGAGATTTGTTCTGGAATCTTAGGTTGGTCGTCCATTTGAGCCAACTTGGTCCTCCATCTATTTGCAAAGGTGGGGAAAACTTCCCCAATCTTCTGTTTCGTGGTCTTCAACTCGTCGGTAGTGACAAGTAGTGATGCAGAGAAGCTGAATTGTGTTTGAAAAGCACCACTTAATGCCTCCCAATCGGTGGCGATGTTATCAGGAAGACGATTGTACCATTCTTCAGCTTGAGCTTCAAAAGTACTAGGGAAAAGGTATGCATAAAGGCTTTCGTTAACTCCCCTTAGCGCCACATTCGTAACAAATTTGTTAATGTGACTCAACAGATTTCCTTTCCCGCGGTACTTCCGAAGATCGGACATTTGGAAGTTGGTGGGTAACTGTTCTGCAATAGCTACCTTACGAACTTTCTTGTGGAGATGTCCTTTGGATGGATGGCTATCTCGAACAATAACATCCATTTCAGCGAACTGTTGTTTAAATGTTTGCATCTCCTCATATAAAGGAGGTGGTACTTCACTCATGCTCTTGTCAAGCTGCTCGGCCATTGCCGCTAATCTTTCGTTCACTTCTTTCATGAACTTCTTCATTGCGGGATCTTGCTTTTCCATGATGACAGGTGTTTCTGGAGTTGATGAATATAACGGAGTTTGCTCTGGCGGTGAACTTGGTGAAGTAGGTTCCGGTGTTGCCGAAAAGTCAATCGTACGAATGAGCCCAGAAGTGGGAGTCGGTCTTCCGCAACGCGGGTCTTGTTCCGAATTCTTGCCTATCCTGTTACATGGGAAATGAACATGAGGATTATTTTAAAAAAAAGAGCGTGTTTAGTGCTAACATTTTTATATTTTGAAAGTATTTTGAAAACATTTTCATATGAAGACGTTTTAGGCTTATGACTTAGACATCTACGGTTTTGAACTAAGTTTTATGACACGTGAGACGACAAATGGGCGGCATAACGCATGGTGTTTAACACAACGAGGGAAATGGGGAATGACTCTTTTACGTTGTGGGGAGAGGGATAAGCACACTAAGGACTATCTTAGGGGAAATTTAACATGACAATCACATAAATGACTTGACACAATGAGGGATGACTCACGACGCGGGGAGGGGATTTTGACGCGCGGCGTGGGGAAGGGTGGACGACCCGACTCGATATTTTTGCATGACTTCGGCGTATTTTGACTAAATTTATGGTTTTGACATGCTATTTTTGAAAATAAAAAGACTACCTATTGTCATGCAATTTGGGTGGACTTTGACAAGGGAGACACGACACGTACGAAGGGGAGTGACTCGACATAGGTTTTGACACACTTGGGATGATCATGACACTTATTATAAGTTAATTAGGCACATAGAGGTGATTTTGACAAAGAAAACACAAAAGGTTTGCACAAATAATATAGCATGTACACTCGTCAAGCATGCGGATGCAGCATATGCGGTTGACACACCTAAAGGCTTAGTGCTAAATTTGTTAGATGTTAGTTTATGTAGGCCAAGGCTTAGAAGGTTCTCGTGATCAATCTCGTTTCGTCACCCGTATGTCCTGGTGCGACTAGTAAGAGTTAGTTGGTTCCTTTGCCAATGGGAAGGAATCATACACGAGTGATGTGCATAGTCTCAACTCGGCGATTAGTGAAGCCAATGGCCCTCGGCGTTTGAGTACTATACCATCGAAGGGCTTTTTAGGGTTACACTTAGAGTCGCCACCAATTTTATTTAAGCACGCATACATATACATACTATTAGGAAAACAATTGGAAAACCCGTTTTATATTATGTTGCAATTAGGTGATTTAGATATAGTAAAAAGCATTTGAATTCTCTCGTGTTGTTCGTGAGGACCAACACGAGGTTTTAGGCAAAAGTTATTTGCACAACCAAAAATCAAGATTCGGGAACGAAGTTTAATCCTCTACTAGTTCGATGTATTCCAATATAAATAGCTAAACCATACAGTTCATTTAACAACCTAATGCATTTATCTAAATTACTCGTCTTATTCACATGCAAGATTTATCAATTAGCGATGTTAAAACATGCAATCATATTCCATTTTAAACACATGTAAGGAATAAAAGTCAATTTTATTAGTCTAGTGATCTCTTGTTATTAATCATATTATAAGGTCCCATATGGCTCTTGCCACGATCCTCCACATGCCAATGCTTTAGGTATATTGATTGCAATAATAATACATAAAATATAAGAAGGCAAATCAAAGCATAGGTGAGGAAAGAAATGGTTAGTGGATAATGAAATTAGGAACGGAAACCTTACCTTGCGCGTTAGTGGATTTCAATCATTATAATCACTAATCAATGTAATGAAAATACAAGAAAACAAGAAGAAAAGGGAAAGGTGGTGCCTTCGGGACCTTTACCGTATAGCTAACTTGAAAACTCCAAGGTTTGGGGCGGGATGATGCTTGAGAAAGATAACCATATTCTTGAAAATGCTCCTTATTGCTTAATGCTCAATTGCTAATGCTAAGGTGTTTGATTGCTTTGAAGGAGTAAATTTTAGACTTAGGTTCAAGTTTGATTAGTTGAGTGCAAATTTCTGCATAGTAATATTATGGTTATGTGTTGTTTAAATGAATAAAATGAGGGGGGTATTTATAGGAGGGGAAATGAGAAATGGCCGGATTAGGGTAAATATTGGAAAGATTATTGTACAAAGATCCGAGTCAAAAATAAACTTTGTACGTGAAATGACTCTGGCGGCAACCGCCCAAGCCTGGCGCCTAACGCCAGAACTGGCTTCTGAAAAAGTGACTCTGGCTCTGTACAGAATCATGCTTCTGTTTTGGTGCTTACACCGCCTAGCTTCTGGCGCTACACGCCGGATTTCGACAGGGTTTTATTTTCCTTTTTTTGTTTATACGGAATATTGCTAATTGTATTTTAGGCAATTAATAAACTCGTATTAGGCTCTAAATATTCCGGAAATATGAAGAAAAGAAGAGATTAACCCTTCGCCAAGCAACATTTAATTAACTAAATACATAATTAAATGCATATTTAAATGATTAAATAGGAAAAGCCTAATGGATTGGGCTTATTTTGTGGGCTAATTTGAATAAACTAATTAATTAATAATTAGGCCATTGGGCTAATACTAATTGATCGGAACGGGCAATGCTATTATTAATGGTCCAAATGACAAACTCGGGATCGGATAAGATCCTGAGTCAGAAACTTGCGCCAGGCTGTTTTAAACTCGGATGCTTCCTGGTCCGTCCGTTTTGGATAGGATATGTTTTTGTCTTTATCCGATAGCTTTTTCGGTATTTTGGCTGTTTTAAGCTCGGTTCAGGATAGGATTTAGGTGGATTATTCGCCAAGAAACTAATTAATTAAATAATTAATTAATTAGCTGATTTTTATGTGGGCCAAACTGACTTTATGTGGACTGGGCTAACTTTATTGGACTGGGCTGACTTAATTGGGCTGGGTTTGACTAATTAATTGACTAAAGCCGTTAATGGGCTAAAATCAACCAATCTAAGGCCAAATATAGAAGTATTGTATATGGAAATGATCAGGAAGACGAGGGGAAGATGATGGACACAACTGCTAATCCCGTTTCTCAAGCTTTCAAACAATTGTCATAAAGATAATCTTACTACAAATACTAAATGCAAGTTAGGTTTACATCATAAGGCGTGGCAAATACCCGGTAGAATTACCGTACTTACAAGAGCCCCCATTATATCCGAGGCCGAGGCTAGGACGAAGGGTAAAGTATTGCCACAGTTTCCGAGCGGGTCGAAAACAAAAGCTTTTTGAAAACGTTTTCAAAAATAGTTTTGCAAAGCTGTAAACGCATGGGTGCTAGAGTGCGTACCTGGAGGCCATATGCTATGCTCCAACCTGTCTCAAAGCCATGAAACAGAATATGCAAGTGCATATATGTGTAGTAATGTAAGGGGGTTAGGAAAACACAGGCATAAGTGTAAATCTTGTTTGCTATTGTGCATTGGTGCTTAAATGTCTCAAATGTGAGGAGCTCTTCTCACCAAAGACGTGCTTTGCTAGTGTGCTATAATTCCTATGTTTGGTGACACAGAAACTAAATGGGACTGTATTTTATCCCAAAATTGCTATTTGTATGAGGGTGCTTTTGCTAAAGTATGGGAGTGTATTTTTTTCCCAAAATGTTGTCACGAGAAATGTCTTTCATCTCGAGACTGCTAATCATATGAAGGGCCAACTCACATGAGAGAACGGCTGGCACATTCTGTGATCCAGCTATTCAAAGCCAAGTATAGGGCTTAAGAGAATGCATTTCATCTCTGCTAAAGGTCAAGTATAAGACCTGCTTAAGGGAATGTCTTTCATCCCTGCTAAAGGCTAAGTATAAAGCCTGCTAAATCAAATGTGGTCGCGATCCACATGTGATGTCCTAAACAAGTGTTTACTTGTTTTTGGGTGCTAAAGCCAAGTATAAGGCTGCTAATTTGTGAAATTTTCTCAAAGGCTTGCTCGCCTCGGTTGTTGTTGGGAATAAATTCGCAACGTGCTAATTGTGGGCTTTGTGCTCGTGCTTAAACCTTGTCTCGAATTTCGAGACTTTTGCAATTGTGTAATAATCTCAGCACTAAAGTTAATTTGGCGGGAAATGAGTGCGCAGTTGAAATATTTGAATTTGAGATTTGCTTTTTGCTTTAGAAGATGCATACCTTGGAGCTTACCATTGGGATTAGATGATGATTGCTTGGAGGAAGCCCCCAGTTTGGGAGCGTCGCTTTCGGGTGGAGCCAAGGGTTTGATGTGGTTAGTCTTGAGTAGACGATCAAAAGCTTCATCTAACGGCATACCCAACAGAGTGTAGTTCCTTCTTGTGCGAGTGAGAGCAGTAATTTCGATTGTTTTAGCAGGTTCAATATTGTTCGCGGCCGGAGCTTTGTTATAATAAGTCTTTCGAACTGGCGGGTTCTTTTCTCTTCCTTCTTGAAGGACGGTCGTCTCCGCTCGAACTCCTGCCTTTTGGAAAGAATCCCAATCGGTCAACGATAGGAAGTTGATCGGGTTTGAATATTCTGGTAGCAGACATGAACGGATGATGGAGATTTGTTCGGGAATCTTGGGTTGGTCCTCCATTTGGGCCAACTTGGTTCTCCATCTGTTTGCGAAGTGGCGAAGTCTTCTCCAGCCTTTTGTTTTGTGGTTTTTAATTCCTCGGTAGTGACAGGTAGTGATGCAGAGAAGCTAAATTGTGCTTGAAAAGCACCACTTAGTGCTTCCCAATCAGCGGCGATACTATCAGGAAGACGATTGTACCATTCTTCAGCATGGGCTTCAAAAGTACTAGGGAAAAGGTATGCATAAAGGATTTCGTTATCTCCCCTTAGCGCCACATTTGTGACAAACTTGTTAATGTGACTCAACGGGTTTCCTTTCCCGCGGTATTTCAGAAGATCGGACATTTGGAAGTTGGCGGGTAACTGTTCTGCAATAGCTACCTTACGAACTTTCTTGTGGAGATGACCTTTGGACGGGTGGCTATCTCGAACAGTGACATCCATTTCGGCGAACTGTTGTTTCAATGTTTGCATCTCATCACTTAAAGGAAGTGGTGTTTCATTCCTGTTCCTGTCGAGTTGCTCGGCCATTGCTGCCAATTTTTCGTTCACTTCTTTCATGAACTTCTTCATTGCGGGATCTTGCTCGTTCATGATGACAGGTGTTTCCGGAGTCTACGAATGTAACGGGGTTTGCTTCAACGGTGAATTTTGTGGTGTATGTTCCGGTGTTGTCGAGATGTTGATTGTGCAGATGAGTCTGGAATTTGGAGTCGGTCTTCCCCAACGCGGGTCTTGTTCCGGATTCTTGCCTATCATGTTACATGGGAAATGAACATGAGGATTTTGAAAGAAAGCGTGTTTAGTCTTAACAGTTTTTTTTTTTATTTTCGAAAGCGTTTTGAAAATATTTTGTATAAAGACTTTAGGCCTATGACTTAGACATCTATGGTTTTGAAATAGGTTTTATGACATGTGAGACAACAAATGGGCGGCATGACGCATGATTTTAGCACAACGAGGGAAATGGGGAATGACTCTTTTATGTTGTAGGGAAAGGGATAGACATGCTAATAACTACCCTAGGGGCAATTTGACATAACAACCACATAAATGACTTGACATGATGAGTGATAACTCACGACGCGGGGAGAGGGTTTGACGCGCGGCGCGGGGAGGGTGGACGACCCGACTCGATATTTTGGCATGACTTCGACGCATATCGACTAAACTTATGGTTTTAGGCATGCTAGTTTTGAAATAAAAGACTATCTATTGTCATGCAATTTGAGTCGATTCGACAAGGGAGACACGACATGTACAAGGGGAGTGACTTGACATAGACTTTGACACATTTGGGATGATCATGACGCTTATTACAAGTTGATTAAGCACATAAGGGTGATTTTGACAAGAAAACACAAGAGGTTAGCACAAATAATATAGCATGTACACTCGTCAAGCATGCGCATGTAAGAAATACGGTTGACACACCTAAAGGCTTAGTGCTAAGTTTGTTATAGGTTAGTTTATGTAGGCCAAGGCTTAGAAGCTTCTCGTGAAAAAACTCGTTTCGTCACCCGTATGTCATTGTGCGACTAATAAGAGTTAGTTGGTTCCTTTGCCAATGGGAAGGAAGCATACACGAGTGATGTGTGTTGGGTGGTCGGGGCCCACAAATAAAAACACTACTAGCTAAACTGTAGCCTAGGTAAGTAGACGTCGATCCCATGAAGACAAACGGTGGAAAATCTTGAGCCGAAAAATAATTAAACTGAACTGAACTAGGATATCTACTAACACAAATAACTAATCTAAACATACCATACGATTCCCAATTGTGTCACTCAATAACGAACAAGTAACATTCATACAGACCGAACAATTATGCTGAGCATCGGAACATAGGCTGAAAAACGAATTGAATATGCTAAATATCATTTGAATTTAAGAGTGGAAGTAAGAAGTAAGCTTAAATCGCACAAATAAAATCTAAGAGAGGCTGAATTAATATACTCGTAAGAAACTAAGTATGATATTGATTAATAAAATTGAAAGTAGAGTTGAGAAAATATAAGCGCTAAAAGAAACTAAAACTAATACTAAACTAATTAGGGCATACCCATTAATCAAGAGCTTCCTCCTTATATACACCTCTCGTTCCCTAATCGAATCAATGCCGAGATAAACTCCACGATAGAAAGCTTTTATGTATAAAGGAAAGAAAAATCTAGAGAATTTCTGAAGTGGGTACGAGAAGAAAGGCTACGGGATTTTTGTATATTCTCCTTTTAGATATGTTGTGATCTTCCACTTACTTGAGAAACTTGAAGGAAAATTCTGTATATGAAGGAACGAAGGAAGGCAAGGGATTGACTTTAATTTATTTCAGATTGGTTTTCTTTTTCTCCAGTTGGTGACATCACGTGATGCGCTTCATCTCTTTTCCTTGTTTTATTTCTTCTTCTTTTTTTTTCTTTGCCTTTCTTCTGCTAATAACGTACGTTTTGACCTCACTTCTCTTTATAAGAAGTCACGTCATCAGCCCTTCACTTGACTCATTTTATACTGAATTTTTAATTTGGTTCCGTCCCAATTCAGTAAAACAGCTGCGACGTACCATCTTTAGCTGCTAGTATATGTTGCCGACCTTATCTTGCAACAATCCAAACACGAAAGTTGTAGAGGGTGTTCCCATCTTTACATGGAAGTTTGAATTAGCTTCATCCAACCACATACGAAGGAGATATGCCCTCGGCAATATGAGTGGTTGAAACTATGCAATTTCCTAATTTGAGCTCGAACTGATCCGAACTTCTCCGAATGTACCTAAAATAATAATGTAACTTAATAAGACCATTTAGGGACATAATATCATCGAAAGAACCGGCTTATAATGAATAAAAAATGTATAAATAACTACTCATCAAATTCTCTCACACTAAACTTTACTCGCCCTCGAGTGAACAAAAATAAAAAAAAATAAAAGAAAAATCCTAAATCACTGTCGTAGGAATCACGGTCACACTTAGCACGTGTAACAAGCCCTTTAAACCCCTAGGTGTCCCTAGTGGACGAGTCATGTTCTCCTAAGGGTTTACAGCTAACACAGCTACAAAGTTAAAAATAACAAGCTACTTAACAAATGCAATTCGTAACAGTCCATTTCGGTCAAAACATACGTTCAAAAATAATAATTCAAAAAATCATTTTATTTCGAAAGATAATTTTTAGCCACACGAGCGCAAGAGAGATACAACTAGTAAAAACAAGTGTGAGTAAACTGGACAAGTAGATCGCTCATATATCGCTCTTGTTTTTAGTAGCCTCACAATTTTAAGTAGGGTCTCTCAACTACTCTTTCAATGAACAAAACATTCCATGACCTTGGAATCGTCTCAAGACGAACCGCGAATCAAAAGGACTTTAAACGGGTTATAACGTAAGGCTTAGGTAACGGGTATA
>ONZK01004349.1:33603-45328 GCA_900322385.1 Pharnaceum exiguum | reverse complement strand
TAACGGCACCAAACCTCAGGTCACCAAAATAATAATATCCAAACCTCGAGACACCAATTCATAATTAGGCCAAACCTAAGGACACCAAAATGCAAAATATCCAAAAATAAAACAAATTCTTTCCAAAAATATTCCATTTTCCTTTCCATATTCCAATTACATACAAATATACAATGTTCTTCTTCTAGTTGTCATGACAAATGCCCACACGTCACATTTTTAAGCCCAGCCCACAAATACAATCTCCCCTTCACACGGGCCCATACGCGTTTTCCTTTTTCCCTTTTCTTTTTCCTCCGCTTATAAATAACGCTCAAGTCTCAACATTTCCCTTCACCCTCAGTTTCTAACGTACAACAACCAAAACAAAACACGCAGAAACATAATTACTCGCCGCTTCACAAGAGAAAAGAGAGAGAAAGGAATCGATAGATGGCGGAACAATCAGGAACAGTCATTAGCGTTCACTCTCTTGAACAGTGGTCCTTGCTCATCGAGGACGCTAACAAGAACAACAAATTGGTTCGTTCGCCCCTTCTTTCTTTTCTTTTTGTTTTTCTTTTTATTTTGAGGCTTGCATGTTGAATATTTCTTTTTCTTTTTTAACGTGGGTCTCTTTTTAGAAGATGGGTAAATCTCGTCAACATTGTTGTTGGGTCTGATTATTTTATTTTATTTTTTCACGGTAGATTTATTTTTTGATTCTTAAAAGGAAGAAAGAATATAAAGATTTTAGAATATAATATTATTATGTTTGGTGGTAACAAAAATGGTAACAAAATTTGCTAAGTTTAATGGGGGGTTTTATTACGCATTTGACGTGAGTTTAATGCAAATACAGGACATTCTATTAAATTAATTATATTTATTTATTTTCTTGAGGTGGGTGATGAATTGATGATGGTGCAGATTTGTGTCAATGGTATATATGTAATTTAGGCACCGTTATTGAAGAATTATTATTCCCAAAGATTTATATAGCTAATACTCGTTATTAGTGTGGTATGCCTTTCAATTTGTTTGGGAATTGTCTATATGAATCATGTTATTGATGGTCGAGACGGCAAATTATGTGGGTAGGCTGACCCTGGTATATAATCCTTAATTGTTTGGCTTATGACACGGCTATGCATTGTATTAAGTTAAGTTGTGACTTGTGCCGCCCTATCGATAGGGGTTGATGTTTAATTGAATAATTAATCGAACGTTTAGCTTCAAGACATTTGGTGAATATATTTTGTTCGATTAATAGAAGTTAGAAGGTGAAAAGAATAGGTCTATATGCTTACTTGAGAAGCTGAGTAGTTGTTTTTCCATGGATTAAGCAACTTGCCATTAGGTTCATGGGGAGAATTCCATTTAAGGTCTGGTTGTTTTTGTTTAACTTTCCTAAAGATGATTTGTGGCATTCTTTGTTGAATCTTGAATGCATTGTGTGGGATTCTACAAGTTTGTATTCTTGTAGAGTTGTCGATAGTGTTATTTTGGGGCTGTGAATACACCTATGTGAAGTGGGCTAGATGGTTTCCTCTTGGATTGGAACAATAATTGTTGTCACACACTTCAAAATTACAGAATTTTCCATTTCTATTTGTGTATCCATCCTGTGAGGATTGTGTCAGTTTATCTTATATCTACTTGAGTCCTACTGATTTCACTTTAGGGACATTGCGGTTAATACCCTAATCAAAGACATCAAGTTTGAGTTTCATATATTACTCATGTATGTATTAAAGTCTTGAAATTTATACCGAGTTGTAGGTGTTTGATGTATTATGCACTCTGAGTTTGAGTATCATCTGTTTGATATCTGTGAAATTTGATGGCAGGTGGTGATTGATTTCACTGCTACATGGTGCGGGCCTTGCCGCCATATGGCACCTGTGTTTGCAGAGTTGGCCAAGAAGCATCTTGAAGTCTTGTTTGTCAAGGTTGATGTTGATGAGATGAAGGTATGTATCTCTGGAGTGGATCAATGCTACAGTGTCCCTCTGTCTTGAGTAGTTATATAATTTCTTACGATTGGTTTTGTGTATTTATGCTTGCAGGATATTACTGCGCAATTCGGTGTGGAGGCAATGCCAACTTTTCTTTACCTGAAGGAGGGCAAGGAAGTTGACAGGGTTGTGGGTGCCAAGAGAGAGGAGGTTGCCAGTACCGTTGTTAAGCATCTTGGAACACCATCTCAAACTGCTACTGCATAAGTGCATAGGCTCTCCTGCTGCAGTTAATCAAGCATTGCTATGTTATGTTTACATCCCGTGATTAGCATTGTCTAAGTATGACTACATTTTTCAGAATCTGACTTTTATGAGTGATTTAGCTTTGGGTACTGTTCTTATGTCTAATACTCGTACTACTTAGCCATCTTTGACATGGAGGTGAATAACACAATTGTGCCCTCAGTGCGTCTTATCTAAATTTATGTTGTGTAAATGGCGATTACTGTGCTTCTTCCTACCCATGCTCTCTTTATGTTATTTCTAATTTCATATCCTTCGCTTGTGTAAATGATTGCTTACACCTAATTGACTTTTGGGAAGTCAAACACAGTCAAGGGCTAAAGGCCTTTGTATGGACATCAGATTGTGTACGCCCCCATTCGCTAAACCAATTTGAGTATTTGACTATTGATAAAAGAGTATGGTACCAACTACCAAGTGGCTGAACTTTAATAAGTGAATTCTTTTCATTGAACTTAACTAAGTTGACCTCAAAAAAACTTTTCGGCAAAACATTTGTTTTGATACTTATGAGAACTTTATCGATATTGCTCAGGCCTAGAAAATATTCCATCTGAAACATCACTTTTGAAAGATGGTAGGTTTCAATAGCTTATATTTTTGCAATTACTATTTTTTTTTTAAATTATACGGAACAATCTAATAAAATTTTGTATAAATACTTAACTAAGTATGACACTTCGTTAATATTGGAGTTTGATTAATTATGTCAAGAGCATCAAGCAGCTCAAAGTTGTTCAATCGCTTCAAGCCGCTAAACCCCAAGCTCGGGTATCACAAATATGATGAGATTTTTTTTTGATGGCACAAATGTGATGATAAATTAACTTATGATAGTTATTGGATGGATAGAAATTAATCATAGGAGACAGTTTAAAATATACACTAATTTTATTCTTTTGACTTTTTGAGAGTCTTGGGTGATGTAAAATAATCCCCAATTGTAGAATGATAAGTGAAAGTAGAATGTAAAAGTTGCAAATGGAGACAATCCGTACCCCATTTCAAATGACAATGTCAATAATATTCACCATTTGGAGTTTGGATGGACCCTTATATCTCATTAGTCTTTAACGATCGCCGGCGAGCGACCAATATTTTGACCATTAATTGATCCAAATATCCAATTGACCAGCTAAAAAATTGAATTAATTAAAACCAGTCTCTTTCTAGTTTATCAAATTTAATTAATTAATGAAAATTTAACATTTTGGATACCTGAGGTTTGAGCTAATTTCATTTTGGGTGCCTGAGGTTTGCATATTATTATTTTGGGTGCCCGAGGTATTGTTTTGTTAACACTTTGGGTATTTGACCCAAATCTGTTTATTTTGACCGTTAACTTGATGACGTAGCATGCTGATTTCGTGAGTGAAAACCCTTTATTGCCCTTCATTCATTGATAACGAAATCCATATTTCACTTTTTACAGTTAAATGAAGGGCAATATAGGGTTTTCACCCACAAACCTGATGAAATTAACGTGCCACGTCATTAAGTTAACGGTCAAACTTAACAGATTTGGGTCAAATACCCAAAGTGTTAACAAAGTAGTAACATCAGGCACCCAAAATGATAATATGCAAACCTTAGGCACCCAAAATGAAATTAGCCCAAACCTCAGGCACCAAAAATATAAAATTTCCTTAATTAATTAATTAATATTATTATTATTATTATCTTAGAAAAAAGAAGACACTTCAACTGTGCGAATATTGGACCGGGCTAAGCATTTTTACCAAGCTTCTTCCTTCCGCTTCTTATAAATCACGTTTTGCGTCACTATTATTTCATCCCTCACGCGAACCCAAATCCTCTCAATTAATTCAATCCAACTCATTCATATCTCACATTCTCACACGCACACACTTTATTAGAGAACCAAAGACTACACAGAGAGAGAAAGTAATCCAACCGATGGCAGGACAAGATCATGGACAAGTCATCAGCTGCCATACACAACAGGCCTGGGAAACCTTCATCACTTCCGCCAAGGAGAACAAGAAATGGGTTCGTGAGCTCTTCTCTCTCTCTCTCTATCGTTATTATTATTCATAATTTTTGTGGGTATTTTTTCTTTTGGTATGAAACACTTTGATTATGCAAAAACATATATGATCGGAAGTTTTGTCAATTTAAATAGCAAGTCTTCTATATTGTAGATTGACATTTAATAGAAAGTTCAATTTAATTTAAATCCTACAAAACATATGTATCCATCTCGGACTTTACCATGGATTACTGGATTAGGGTGTTTTTTGGTCTGCTGGAAAGATCTGAACTAGAGCACTACCGACGAACAAAACACAGCCTTCACTGGACTAAGCTAGGCTAACTTTTGATATAATAGATGGGTACAAACTAGTAAACTACATCTATGTGATTACATAACAATGATATCGTGTCAAGTGTACAAGCGCTTTGCTTGGGAAATTAGCAGATAGCAGAAGCAGAAGCAGATTGATGACGGAAAATGAAAAAAAAAATATAGCAAATAGCACATTTCATAGCAGATTGATAAGTTTCTAAACTTTGTCCATATACATGCGTGTTGGTGTGTACACATAATCTGGGTCCAAGCTAGAAGTTGTTATTTCACCTAACATATTGGTGTGTACACATTGTCCCTGTACATGACTATACAATATTGGTCTTGTTGACGTGTTGACATGTTGGTATTAGAGAAGCTTAAAAAAAGACCATCTTGGGAAATAATACATTTGAATTTGTGAAATGAAAGGTTGACTTTTGTACATGAGATAGTTTTTTTTTTTATATTAAGAAAACTCAAGTATAGTGTTGGATGAAGTATAAGTTGCGCATTGCAGGTGATTATTGACTTCACTGCTTCATGGTGTCCACCTTGCCGCAATATTGCCCCAATTTTTGCTGACTTGGCCAAGCATCACACTGATGTCCTGTTTGTCAAGGTCGATGTTGATGAGCTACAGGTACTGCTACTCTTATCATTCGTCTCCGAGAGAATGGAATAGTGCTAGAGTTGCTCTATGCACTTATTTTCAATTTTATAATAAAGTTGTGCCATTTATATTTATGATTGTAGTCAATTGCTGAGAAGTTTGAGGTAGAAGCAATGCCAACCTTTGTCCTACTCAAAGAGGGTGAAGAAGAAGTTCAAAGGATTGTGGGTGCCGATAAGGTGAAACTCGCTGATGCCTTAACCAGCATTAATCTGGGAACTGCTACTGCCTAAAGATCCTCTGCTGGAGTAAATAATCAAACGATTGCTTTATGTTTTACATCTTACTAGTTGAAGTAAGTATGATTGTATGAAAGTCCTTTCTTGCTCAAAAAGTGTGACTATCTTTTCAGAATCTACGACTTTTGTGTGTGATTCTAGCTTTGGGTGGTACTTGTCTTTATGATGGTATTGTATATATGCCTGGGACATGATTCACAGGATGTTAATGAAGAATAGTTTGGTGCCCTCCGTACGTCTATCTGTCTTTATTCATTGTCTATGTTCTTACGTATGTAAAAGATTGCTTAAACCTTACGAGAATACCATCTATTCATCTCTGGAAAAGTAAACACGGACACCTTTCTGTTGTGTCGTTAACTTCACTTACGCTCTGTTCTTGAGTGTTGGATTATACCTAAAGTGAGCTGAATTTCAGTTGTGTAAACTCGTAAACTGACCTGAAAAAGGAGCCTCGAAGAACAGGGCCTTAAAATGCCGAAACTACAGAGAAAGAGTAGTTAATTTGTTATGGACCCATGATACAATGTTCATATGAATGGCTATCACTCAATCAGTTTCTGACTATAATCTTGGCTTGAGTGCGCTTCTGGTAATTGCCTGGGATGCATGGCTTCTTCCTATTGCGATCATTTGTCTTATTTATTTATTTTTATCTTGTGAAGTCGTGTACATTGAGATTCAACTATGGTGCAAGAAGCTAGGTTTCCTAAGTTCCTATCAATGATTGAAATGTGTGGTCAAGGCATAATCTCAAATTTGATGAGAAGTCTGTTGCAACTAGATGGTTCTGTAAGAATGAATTTGTCTAACGTAAAACCTTGTTGAGTCAATTTCCCTGGGATGCGCTCAAGTTATTGGCCTTGTCCCTTGTGGTGTGCCATGTATACTTATCAGGACCCAGAGGGGACCTGATATTAGCGTCACCGTATTCAAATTGCAGGAGGCTCAAAGTTTCAACAAATGAGCTCTGGTCTCCGTGTCAAATAAGTTACAGGTTGTGGCTGTCCTAGTGTTAGTCGATGTCCACACCACGGTCAGTTCTCATTAGCAAGGCCTTGAACAATGGGATTTGTATACCACATGTCAGTCTACCTTCTTTTTGGTGTATAGAGGGGCACTGAAACTGGTGAGAACTGATCCCCCAAGCACTCTACCACTTGGGCAACTTTCTTTTCTGACATTTCAGTCTATTTAAGAATTATAAGTTCTACGCTAAGCCTTTGACATATACTCCTAGTCCTGATCCTTGCTGCACCTGTGACAAACACAAGAGCTTCCCATGGATTGACTGACAGATCGACTGCGATACTCGTGGCCAAAAGCTTGGAGCACTACTGTTGTCTCACAATTCACAACCAGGCAATTCCTTAAGGGAGACACAAACCAAAGTAGGATAAAAGCCTGGTATATTAAAAGCTAAACTAGTAGTAAGTAGACACTGATCTTGTATGACTTGCCTTTTACTGTTTAGAAGGAATAAGCTGCCTCGGCTCTTTTACAGCCAGCCGCCAGGAAATCTTTCACCAAGATTTTGAGCTCACTTATACCTGGACCAATCGATTCAGATCCTTATGTGATAGCTTTACCCGTAGTTCAGAAATTCTGAGTGTAGGCGCCATGTTTTGCCTCTAATGAATGACTGTAATGCTGAAATTCTCACTGAAGATATGCGTAGCGTGTTGCAGCCTTACAGCCTTACAGCCACAGGTAAATCTAGTTCTACCTTTCTTTCTTTCTTTCTATTTTCTTTTTTAAGTGAATAATCTAGTACTATCTTTGTGATTATAGTAAGATGAGTTCCATGACAAGACCTAATGAAATCATGTCATTTTGGCGTCTGTGCTTGATTATGGCTGGACCATCATTTGGAATCAGGAGAAAAGGAAATCAACTTGAAAACTTCTGCATGATGCTCTAGATTCTATTCCCACTCATGGCCGCCATTTGTGATACCCAATTTGATCTTATGAGCATATAACTAAATGTCTGACATTGAGGCTTTGTGACTTAGTTCAATCACCACTTCATTTTGAGGTTCATGAATATGTTTCAGCCTTTGTGGACCATTTTAAGGCTAAAATATGCAGGAGTGATCCTACTTTGTTCATCAATGGAAGGATCAACTTGAGATGGTGAAGGATTTCCCAGAAACTGGTGCCTTCTTTGTGCCATCTCTCTGCATTTTTATCTTTGTTTCAGCTCCTGGTGTAGAATCATATTTATCTGAGGGAAACCATAAACTGCTGATGCTTCTTTACGTGCTATGTGATAATTTGTATTTTCAATTGCATATTTGTTGGCTATACACCAGGCCGCTACCAAGGACTTCGGATCTGGGACCTTTGGGGTAAGTAGACTTGCTTTCTGTTTTGACAACTGTGAGGCATGTTTGGATGTTGTTGAGTGGGCTTGTGTCCAGTCATTTACTGATGAAGGCACATAAATAGCTCTTGCAATCTGAGCTCACCCACGTTAGAGGTTGCTATATCATGATCATTGTAATTGTATTTGAGCCTTTTAGTTTCATTTGTAATAAACTAAACCAGCTGGAAGTTTGCGGGTAAACCAGCCTTTTAGTTTCATTTGGCACTGTAAAGCCTACGGCTGGTGTTTCAAATGAATATGAACAAGTTGTTCTTGAGATGGACTTACAGGTAGGTAGCTGTACGCATGATCACTGAGGAGTGAGGAAGCACCCCATACAAGTCCTTATTACTTCATTATTCAGCAAACAAGCTATACTCAATAGTCAATAGTATCAGGAAGCAAATAGTGTGGCTGATTGGCTTGCGAAATCGAGCCTTGGTATCACTGAACCAGTTAGTGTTTTCGTCACATCCCCTCTCCAGCTGATGAGTTTGTTAGTGACTGATGCTATAGGCTTTTCACGGCCAAGATCTTGCTATGACTAATTGAAATTAACAGGAACCTGCCCTTTCCCCTTGTCACAAAATAAAAAGAAGATGATGAAAGCTCTATAATGCCGTCAGACTTTGTAGCTTTCATGCTTTGCTCCATTGATACTGAGTAGCTCTTACATGCTTTGCTCCATTATTATTTTTGATCATAGAGTAGGACAACATCTATTTTCTTTTTCTGACTTTGTCTAAAGATATCTGATTGCTCTGTGGTCTGTTTCATATTGGTATTTGATTGATCTGTTTCAATTTATTTCCTCGTCACAGTTGATGTTGATGTGTTGAAGGTATCAATTTTCAAATTAAACAAAGACCTTGAAAGCTAACCACTTTTACGTACAGACTTCAGTTCTGATAATGGTTTTTCTTCTCTGTTGGCAAGGTTGTGGCCTTGTGGGTGAAAAACTAGATGCACTAGTAACAAGAGTATGTACTACTGCTAAAACTCCCATGTATTTTTATCAATCAAAAAAGAAAAAATCCAAAGCTTTGCAAAAGCGAAAAGATCACAGGGCCATCCCCTTCCAAGTACAAACGAGTTCCCAAATCCCAAACTTCCAAAGTTCCAACGTCCTCTCCTAAATAACTCTTTTTTCAAGGTCATCCTTATCTAAGTGACTTTAAGTTGAGCAATATACTCTTACCATTACTCGCTAGATTTCCATGTATGTAGACATTGAAAACTGCTGAAGCAAACAAGATTTCAGAAGTTTCTTTTTCTAATTCTTCGCATAGTACATGTACACTTGACACTTTCTCAAACAGAGAAGTTGCACAGGTCCTATTTAGACACCCCATGAGACCCATACCTTCACATCCTGAAGCACCCTTGCAGAAAAGGCACACCCTTACCCATTGTTTTCATATCCACTGTCACCCAGCAAATGGACTGAATAATTTCCTGATTTTTATGCATTTATGTTGGCATCTCTATCTACAGAAATTGTACTTTCGAAAATGACTTCCATTCTAACAATTGAACTTTGGCAAGTGTACATGTATCTTTGTCGTTTAGCATCTTCTTTTAGAGCTACAATCAAAACCATCTATAATTTCTACCTTCAATCAACAAAATTGGTGCACATAGTTCAACTAAATCTGGAATTTCAGCATAATACTTTCTGGTGTAATTGGTGTACTATTGGTCATGTTTGTCCATAAATTACATAGACACGAGTCACACGACTACACGAGGTATCATTATCCCACCTTCATTACTACACTTTCTTTCTTTTTGGCATCAGATTCTTTGAACCTTATGAATCCCACTTATTAGAAGGTATAAAATGCCACTTTCAAATGGGCCAAGCGCACTTTATAAGGCAGCAATTTACTGAGGTCTCACCTTCTATCATTCCATCCCTGGTACGATTGTGAGATTGTCATTGCAGCAATATTGAAAGCCTGATGCTTTATTGATGTTTAGTGCTTCTTTTTAGTTTCATCCAATGTTGCAACAATTATGTGAACTGATTCCCCAACAGTGAAATGCCCGTTACATCACTTACAATAGGCCAAATTACATGACAAGCACAAGGTGTATGCTAAATACTACGTCGTACGAGTATATTTTATTTTTTTTGGTCTTCGTACGAGTATATATTTTATGCACCGTTCACCAGAACTTACTAGCTAGTTCCCGGCCCCAATTTCACATTTTGTTCAGTTTAATAAGTTCTCATACAACTTATAACTACGGAGTACAATTTAGTTCAGTTTTTTTGCAACTTATAACTACAATTTACTCCAAGTTAGTCCAAGAGAACGGAAAGCAAAAAAAAAAAAAGGACAGAAGCTGAAGAAGCTAGATAGATTATTTTGATCAAAATCAAAGCTTTGCCTCAGCTTCCAACTTAAAATAATGGCCATGACCAAAGGGTAATTGTTTGGTTTCTGTGGATACATGGTTAGAGATCTAGCTAGTTCTCAGCAAACCTAATACACGGTTACTAGACTTACTACCTTGGTAAGCATTCTCAGCAAACCTAATACGGAGCATTTTTTTTCAAACAAATGGCCACAAAGGGAACTAATATGGTGTTGTATTATCAGAGCAATGCTACACATATAAGGCTTATATGTGTAGAAACATATAAGCCGTGGGCCCTACCATAAAGTAAGCTAAAATATTGATAGTGGGGAGTGGGGTCCGCGCAATATCTCATTTCTTTATTCCCAAAATAAATTTTTTTTTTGTTTTCAAATCAGGACCACAAACACATGAAATTTCGTCCTTTTTCGAGTTGTATATTTATATAACTCAGTTGTATGTTGTTATATGAGAGTCGTATATTAATGTATCCGAGTTGTATGTTTTTGCATCCGACTCCATTCTCTCTCCACCCCATTATGTGTTTTTGTAGTGTGTAAACATTTTCGAGTTGCATATTTGTATGTTTTAGTTGCATATTTGTATATCTGAGTTGCATATTTTTGTATTATAGTTGTATATTTTTGTGTATGAGTTGCATATATTTTGAAAAGTTTCTCCTACTCCATTCTCTCTCCTCCCCCAAAGTTTCATTTGAATGTAAAAGTTGTATGTTTTTATAGTCGAGTTGTATAGCTATATTAGAATTATATATTCATTTCATACAGTTGTATGTTTGTAAAAATAAAATAAAAATCATCACTTTTTGGTGGGGTTTGCTGACTCACTCCCCACTAACAATAAATTAGATTACTTTTTTTGCTGGGGCCCAGGCTTATATGTTTCTACACATATAAGCCTTATATGTGTAGCATTCCTCGTATTATCATGGTCTCTGCAGTCACTTCAATTTATTTAGCTACTTAATTATTATAGCTACGTACGTTGTGCAGTTGATGGAGATCAAAATTGGGTCATGCTGACGGAGCACTACTTACGGCCTCTACTGAATAGGTGAGGATGATCACCCCGCTGAGATAGAGTTTTGACTTTTGAGGTCAATGTATCAGTTCTCGGTTGTTCATCAGGAGTCATGAGACTGATGACTTATATGTTAGACCTTTTTTTTTTTTATTGAGGGGAGATGTTAGACTTCGTTAAACTTGTAATAGACTTACAATAATAACAAGGCTCAAGGCGAATCCTTCTACTATACTCCTAGGAGTATATAGCTATATACTCCCTAGTAAAAAAAAAAATTTATCCCCCTTTCCCTTCCCTTACATCTTCATTTCTCCTTCACCTTTGAAACAACACCACCTCCAATAACCCCATTTCAATCTTTTTCCTCACAAATCAAACTTTACATTCCCATTTCTTCTCTCCTAATTCTTTATTGTTATTTTCACCTCTTTTATCATTGTTCCACTCTCTCTCCTCAAGATCCCCCATTCTTTTTCCTCATACAAAA
>ONZK01004349.1:13170-32537 GCA_900322385.1 Pharnaceum exiguum | reverse complement strand
CACAAAACACGCTCAAGGGGTCACGGTCTAAAACACGGGGGGTAACAAAATGTGCTTATGGGGTCACAAAATGAAACTCATAGTCACGAATTGGGTTTTAGTGGTTGAAGGTAGACAAGAACTATGTTGTCGTCGGTGATAGATGGTGGTGGGATGATGCCAAGGAAAATGGGGTGTGATGGGTGTTGTGGGTGTGAATGTGGAGAGAGAGTCTGGTGGTTATGGGTGATGAGATTGGGTTTGTGGATATGAAAGAGAGAGAGGTGTTGGGGTTTCGTTTGGAGGCTGTGGGGTAGTATATGGCGGTGTATGGTGTCTCCGGTATGACGGCGGCCGGAGGTTGTGGCGGTGGCCGGAGTTTGTTTGGTGACAATGGTGAGAGAGTGGTGTTTGGTGAGGAGAGAGAGTGAAAAATGAGTATTTTGTATAAATTGGATTTTTTTTTTCTTTTTTTTTTTTACCAAAGGGGAGTATAAAATACATAAGGGAGTATATAGCACCCTACTCCTAGGAGTAGGGTAGAATTTGTCGCTCAAGGCTCTCAAAAAAAAAAAACAAGAAGTCTTCTTTTTTGTTTTTTTAGAACAGAAATCTTAATATTAGAGTGCTAGTGTAAAATTAGTGAGCCAACAAAATAAGGAATTGAGTTCCTTATGCTTGTCCTTAGATATACTCCTACTAAAATAAGTACTTGCCTAAACTCGTTAGGATTCCAATTGTAGTAGGAATCCAGTTTAGGCTCTCTTAAATTAAAAAAAAAAGGAATCCAGTTTAGACTATAAATAAAGATCCTACTGTGAATTTAATTTGTGATAATATAAATACAAACCCTCAGGTGCAAATCCTTTTAGTTCACAAAATAGCTCAAGGTCAATATTGATCACACATCACAGAGGAACCCCTACACTATACTCTGTGTTCTTCTAATCTATCTATCTCTTGTTCATTTGTTACGTAGCTTGAGGACTTGAGCCTTGAGGTAAGTGCACTAATCCAACTAGTAGTTGATACTCCGTAATATTTTTATACTGATTTAGTTTACCGTTTTAGAGCAAAAGTTCTCACAGCCCTTGTTTACAATTAATCCAAATTTTCAATGTCTTTAACCTAAAATTTAGGTTCCACAACTTTTTACTAGATGTTATCTGTCTTTGTTTTTTTCTTTACAAGATACATTTTTTTCCTACAATCTTTACGCATCAAATTGGATAAGCTTAACTTCTATATATAGACGTCTATGTACGAAAGATAGTAGATACATAAATGAAGAAAAAGAAGAAACCGAAAATATACGAAGGAAACAAAAAATAAAGCTCGAGAAAGAATCCAATAAGTCTTGTGTGCACCCGCAGTACCTCTACACCTGGTGTGGTGTCGCCATTTTTTTTAAAAACATGCGATGACTAATATGTATTTTTATATGACTACTAGACATTTTCAAATAATGGCTTAAAAGAATTATTATATGACTAATATCTCCAAACTGCACGCATGACTTTTAGCCACATTTTTTTCCCTTTTTTCTTTGTTACTTTTAATAAAATGGAAATACCCCCTAGTAGGTATACGGTATACCCATACATCCCGTGTACCTAGACTTGTTGGAAAGAAAGAATTAGACAAATGGAGAATAAAATGATGTGTATGCAGGAATGTCTTAAAAAAAATTGATTTGTCTCGCTACATTATTATAGTTCTTTTTTTTTGTTGAAAAAATATCTTCCTATGTTTCTTTTTTTTGTACAAGTTTTTTTTTCCCAATTAACTTCAAGCCATGTAAAACTAAGAGCTGGCTTTCATTCTTTCAATTAATAATGCTGACTTAGTTTAGAACTCGATTCGAACCATAAGTCATAACGTATATGGTCAGTCAAAACAATCAAATACAGTCTAATTTGGTGAAAAAAAACTAAAAGGTAATTCAAGTTTAACTTTGATCGAAGTAGCTTATTTTGTTTACAAGTCGAGCATAAGCCAAAAGCCTTTATAACGACCATATCGACTCGGTTTGTAGTGCCCACCTCTACTAAGCTAGGACGTACATTGATAGAAAAAATTTACAATATACAGCTAAATCATTTCAACATCATCAATATTTTACCCAAAATAATATCTTGTCAAATGTCACAATGGGTACACACAGGTGTATTGACAATGACACAAGTTTTCTAACGTTCAATATAAGTATAAAAGTCAAAGCTTATCCCCATAGTTTATTTTCTGTTCTTTTGTGAACTCCCTGCAAATTATATGATTAAAGGTCACAAAAACAATTACGTGAACCAGTTTCATATATGAGGCGAAATCTTTAATTACCAACGAGAGGTTAACCTTTTCTATAACTATTAGTAATGACCACGTCTTATATATAAAATGGATTTACCCAAAAAAAAAATTGTTAACTAGCTAGTACAATATTTAAGTACTTCTCGAGTTCTCATTGCTGAATATTCTGGATTGATTTTGTAGTTGTTTCTTTGATTTTGATTGGTTTGTACGTCATGTGGTGATGTGATATTGTGAATTGTGAGGAAACCGAGCTCTTTTTTTTAAAGCGAGAAAGAGAACCCGCGTTATCATATATTCATATTCTTACCGCGGGATTCTGATCTGACAGCGATGTCAACAATTCAACATGTAAATGTGTAGGCTTGTAACTTGTAAGACTTATGAAGCAAGATATTTATTTATATTTGTGATGGAAGAACAAGATATTAAATATACGGATCGAGTTTATAATATCGAACCCAATAATATAAACAAAAACTTGTATAAATTTGTTTTATATATGAAATTTGGTGTTAATACCTCAAAAAGGTTGATTAATTATCCATCAATGGTCTTTAGTGACAGAGAAAAATTTGTGTACCCGTTTCATATATGATACTGGGTGAGAGGGATTATTATTGTTTATCAAAATAGTCATTATTGTTTGGCCATTAATGACTACTCGATAGGTCATTAATACCCAATCTCATAAATAAAACTGGTCCAGACAAATTTTTGTGTTAATGACACCGTTTCATACTATCTCTGTTTTTTTTTTTGTTGTTCCACTTTTGATTTGGGCACATTATTTAAGGAGATGGGTAGTCAATTTTAGTGGGACACAATTTTACGCGATGTAACAAAAGAAACAAGATTATGCCATCAAAAAAAAAGAAACAAGATTAGTGATGGGCTAGTCACTCATGAAACACGAGCTTCTAAATCTAAACAAAAACAAACAAAATAAATTCAAGTTAGTGACATCCCACCTAACCTAGCATCACACGTATGAGATAGTATATATATGGATATGCTATTGATCACCCCAAGGGATCATTCTCATTCACTGCTCTATATATCCATATATCTACCTTCCCACACAGACAATAATTATACCTCTTGTTTGTTGCTTAGTGCCCGTAACGACATCCAAGCAAGCAAGGTTTGAAGAGATAAAGAGAGATTAGCACAACTTTTGGAAAGAAAGACTTCGAGATGCCGGAATCTGGACGAGTCATGCGATGTCCCTCGGTTAAGAAGTGGATTGAGCTTACTGCCAAGGCTGAACTGGTATTCTTCTATCTCGCTACTTTTTACGCTTTCATCGTTTTCCATCCACTTTTTTTTGTGTATTATGATGAGAGTGCAATTTTTGCCAGAAGGTTGTTAGAACACATAATTTACTAGCAAGTGTTTGTTTGAGTAATTAATATTTGATGGATTAGTAGTAGCAAATACTAAGGAGAGTTTGTACACGACACAAATTGGTAATTGTAGTTTTTGACTTTTTGTCTCCCTTCTCCTGTCAGTTTCCTTTTGTAGTTATGGACTATGATGTACAATGGCATGAAAAAATTAAACCTGAAGTATAGTAAACTGAATTTTGAAAGAAAATCAAACCTAAACTAAATTTGCAAAAATTAAACAGCTACTCCGTACAAAACAACAAAAGCCTTAGTGTACACAAATTCAATTTAAAGTCCCTCTAGGTGCGACCGATTTTGAACAACTCTCTACACAATTATTACATTTATTGTAGAAAGATATTACAATTATCAATAATATCAAACTCGATGAAATTGAACAGAATATGAGATACTAGACTTTATTTGATAAAATTAAAAATTGTTTTGATGTATTATGAACTAGATAAAATTGAAAGAAAATCGTAAGCACGACTACTTCATAAACAGCTTAATTATTATTACAACTAATTACTATTTAGCTGCGTAACTTGTTTTGATGTAACGTGCGTGCGTGCTAGTACAAGAGAATGAGTGTCATCAAGGTACTCAAAGAACGGATCAAATACAAAAATACATGCTCAATGACTTAATGTAGTTTTAAATTTTAACCATATATGCATTATGTATGATCTAGGTGACTGTTGAAGTATGTGTGTGTTGTGATGACTAGTTGTCCCACATTGATTGTGTAAAGAGGCTTAGAGGTGTTTATAAGTGAGTGTGCCTTCCACCCATTGCCAATTGGCTTTGGGTTGAATCTCACTAACTTGTAACACCTCTCCGTGGACCGAGTTTAACATTGAACAACCATATATGTTCTTTTGTAGCATTGGTACTTTCGGCTCCTACTTATTTTCTTTCCTTTGATTTCTTTTTTCCTGTAGGTTATTGCTAATTTTACTGCCCCATGGTGTGGACCAAGCCGGAAAATGGAATCTATGATTGAGGAATTGGCTAATGAGTTCTGTAATGTCACATTTGTTGAAGTCGATATTGATGAATTAGAGGTAAAGTACATCAATTTACAAGAGATATTTTCTTTTGAAATTTTTCGTTAATGCTGTGTAGTTTGTCAAGTTCAGGATATGTGCAAACGGCATGTAATTAATTTGGTTCACATATGTTGTTGATTGCAGCCTGTTGCCACTGTATATGATGTAACAACGGTGCCACATATTATTCTACTGAAAGATGGAAAGGAACATGATAGACTTGTGGGTATCAAAGAAAAAAAACATCTGATGAACGTATTGCAGAAGTATGCAAATGATGAAGCCCTAGCAGCGTAGACAGTCAAGGAAGGGTTTTTGTTACAAGTACACATTCTCTTCTCAGAAAGGGGAAGGGAAGTAAAAATAGAACCGAAGGTAGTACTTTAGTTTGTGACCAGATCTTTTAATTTTCAGTGACTGGATAACGATGAAAATCACCCCCTTGATAGTTGTAGTCTTGTAGATCATATTCCAGTACTTAATTGTACTCAATTGTACTGGAGAACATCTGCAAGTCCTCCAATCTAATCTATTACCCCGCTCGTTTATTTGTAATTTAGCTCTTAGGGTAGGTCCCTTGCATAGTCACCATCTTCTTCATGTAGATAAAAAAATCTGTGGGCTGTCCAATGCCCTTCTGGATCTACCCCTCAATGTAAATACTTTAAAGGCTTGTAGTATCATGCAGGCATATGTACTCAGCAATAAGTTCTACTACTTTAATGTAGTAATAACTTTCTGGTGTAATCAAGTATTACTTCACCGAAAAACCATTACCTAATCTTCTAATAAAGTCAAGGCGTTACAAAGTGTGAACTTCAGAAAATCGAATTGTCTAATACACATTTGTTCTTAGATAACATGCATCCAATAGATGCAACAAAGCCTTTTGAATATGTAGTTTAATCTATCTATCTCAAACACAGTCTTTATCATCAAATGCAAAGATCTACAGTTTGAGTAAAAGCTAAAAACCACTCTTAAGAGAGATCGATCTCCTTCCCCGGGGTAAGCGATAAATTTGGATTGCGCACTCAACCTGATGACAATGTTGAGAGAAGAAATCAAGCATAATGACCAAGAAATATTCCATTTTAAAATCAATTGGCAAAAGGAATAACCCTTTAAGCTTTTGTATAGGTTGTAACTCGGCACTGATCTATACTTCCCGTCAATCCCGTATGAACTCCTTTCTAGTTTTTATTTGTCATCTCTTCTTCCTAGTTCCTACGCTGCTTGGTTTCCAGTACAAACTGTTCTAAACAATGTTTTGAAAACTGGACTGGACCAGACTTGGCCGATTTTTAAAGGCCTCACAACCGGATTGATCAAGAACCGGTCAGACCGGTTTTGACCGGTTTTTAGCCGGTTCTTGGCCGACTTTGACCAAAAAAT
This sequence comes from Pharnaceum exiguum, assembly GCA_900322385.1. Lineage (NCBI taxonomy): Eukaryota > Viridiplantae > Streptophyta > Magnoliopsida > Caryophyllales > Molluginaceae > Pharnaceum > Pharnaceum exiguum. The sequence continues at coordinate 26,416 of ONZK01004349.1, read as the reverse complement.
AAAAATATATATTTTAAAAAAAATATTTTTAAAAAAATTTAAAAATACCGGTTTTTAGCACCGGTTGAACCTGTTAAACCGATCGGACCAATAAACCTTTTAAGAGACCGGTGATGGCCAGTTCAATTTTCAAAACATTGGTTCAAAAGTATCAACTATAGCCAAACAAGGCCATAATATCCACTCATAATAAAGTCATATAAGTTGTGATCTCATATGATTATATGAAACATGAGCTCGTCACATCAATAAAATAAATACATATACACGTTAAACTAGTGAGGCCCACGCGGATGCCCAAAGTAAGTTCAATCATGCAAGTTTTACTCACATGGCATATATACTAATACTAGCTAGTTAGTTGTATTATGCTTTAGACAATAACAACAACCGCGAGGGTAAATCCTTATTCAATAGGGATGCTCGGGGGTCGGGATGTACACAACCTTACTCCTGTTTAAGAAAATAGTGAGGTTGTTTTGAGATTGACTCATACATTGGTGCATTGAAATATTGGCTTCACTAAAATAAGAAGTATTGAAAGGTTTTGTAGCCATTTTGCTATAATCCATACTCCATAATCACCTAAAGGTGAAATATGGAGGTAATTCTTTTAACTTAATTATTAGGCATTGGACCTAAATAGTATTAACTTATTTTGCACTTAGGGATCTAATTTCAATTACTTGGAGTTTTCCTTTACATTTCTTGACTATAGTTCTGTCAGTTCGTGGAAGAACGGACCTTTGGTATTCCCTCAAAGTGGATTCAGTCATCCGAATTTTATAAGCTGATAGTGCATGGAGTATATATACATGTATTAAACTTCAACGAAAGCAACAAAAGTATAGAGTAGATTGGTTGCCTTTAATTTCCTAAAGAAAGAATATTTTTGTAGTGAAATGCAAGGTATTATCCATGTTATGGATCTCTGACTCTGACCCGTCTCCTGCAAAAAAAATCCACATATTTTAGTCTGTGTGACTATAGGCTGGTGTGTATCATATGATTTGATAAAATATAATAATTCAACATGCATCAAGAATATAATAAGAATGGCACTAGAGCTGTTGACCATTATCATGTTACACTAGCTATTTAACCATGGTGAAGGTTAGGTTCATCGATCATTATTGCTAGTTTGTTACACTTGAAACCTTCCAAGGAGAAAAGAGCTACATAAAAGGGTTTTAGTTTCTTAGAGGGAAAATGGCAGATTATGGACAAGTTATCTGTTGTGACTCTGATGACCAGTACTGGAACGAGTTTTATAAGAGGGGCTTAGAGGAAAAACTGGTACCATTTTCTTTCTTTTACATTTTCAACCTTTATTTTGGTAATCATTTACTTCAATTTTCCCAGCTCTTTCAAGCTGTAGGAGCCTTAATATTCAAGGTTTGTGGTGAACAACTTTCTGGTTAGTTTGTAGGAGCCTTAATATTTAAGGTTTGTGACTTCGTGAAGCACTAAGTTTTTTTATGAAATCATGTCAGTGTCACGGTGCATCATATTCACGTTTATATTTTACTAGTCTAGCTAAGACATGGTCATTGTTGGTCTTTTGAAGATTACTTTTCTTGGTTATGTTGAATGCTTACATGAATCCTTAATAGAGAAAATGTGATCCTCAACTCGTTGGACCAATCCCAATTTATACAAGTTCAATTTCACTCCAGTGTAAGCCAGTTGTATATATATATATACATACTTGTGTGGAATGTGGTATCGATGAATTTCTTCGCCCTTACTTTTTCTTAGAAAGTGAAGAGGTACTTAAAAAGTCAACAATAGACAAATTGAACTTGAAATTTGACAATGCTGGAACAGGACAATGATATATCGATTCTACGATTTGATACATCAATTCGGCCAATTTTGGTGCAACGAGCGTTATCCATTCTTGAGATGGAGGTGGAACAAATTAGCAAGGGAAAGTACGAGCATTTTATGCAGAAAGAAATTCATGAACAACCAGAGTCCACAAGAAAAACAATGAGAGGAAGGATCCTCAGTGGAGGTTCTCATCAAGCAAGGTCAGTCCGGCTAGCTGGAATTAAGGATCATCTGAAAACTATAAGGCGAAGCAGGCGCATCGTTTTAATTGGTTGTGGAACAAGCTACAATGCTGCTCTGGCTGCTAGGCCTATTTTGGAAGAACTTTCTGGTTAGTTTGTGGTGATTTTCCTGATTCTAGTCCACTTTTTTTCTTACCTTTGTTGGTCTGTAATCAACCAATGATATATATTGCTCCTGTTTTCGTAGGAATTCGCGTCACAATGGAAATCGCTAGCGATTTGGTGGATAGGCAGGGACCAATGTACAGAGAAGATACCGCAATTTTCATAAGTCAATCAGGTGAAACCGCTGATACATTGCAGGCACTAGAGTATGCTTTAGGACTTGGTGCATTGTGTGTTGGTGTAACAAATACCATTGGCAATGCAATTTCTACAAAGACACATTGCGGTGTATACATAAATGCAGGTGCAGAAATCAGTGTTGCAAGCACCAAGGTAAACTTTGCACTTTTTTTTTCTTCTAATGTTACATGATCTCACTGCCCTTAGCGACTTTCTTCTATCTTGAATTCCACTGATTACCATTTCAAATTAAACAGGCTTACACAAGTCAGATAATCGTATTGGTTATGTTAGCCTTAGCTATAGCTGATGATACCATCTCTAGCCTGTCCAGAAGAGAAGTTATCATCGACGGTTTATTCAACTTACCAAGTATGTTTACATCCACCAACAAACTCCAATAATCAATCGTTGACATTTCATTCCATATCTTCTAATCACAATATACTAATTGACTTGCAGATCAGGTGAAAGAGGCACTCAAACTTGACCACGAAATGAAGGATTTAGCTCGGCAATTGGTTAACGAGCAATCGCTTCTCGTGTTTGGAAGGGGATACAACTATTCAACAGCACTAGAAGGAGCACTGAAAGTGAAAGAGGTAGCTTTAATTCACAGTGAAGGAATGCTTGCGGGTGAAATGAAACATGGGCCATTGGCTCTAGTTGATGAAAACATACCCATTATAGTTATTGCAACTCGTGACGCTTGCTTCAGGTGAATTTTTTTTCTTGTTAGTACTGCATGATTCAATTTGTGACTTAAGTCAAGCTATCAAGCTGCAGATTTATGTTGTAGAATATTACTCGTATTAATTTGTATGTGTAAAATCTTTCTAACAGCAAGCAACAATCAGTGATACAACAACTTCGCGCTCGCAAAGGTCGTCTGATTGTCATGTGTAATCAAGGTGATGCAGTATCTCTGTGTCCGAGTGGATCATGCCGCATTATTGAGGTGCCTGAGGTAGAAGATTGTCTTCAACCTGTTATTAACATCATCCCGTTGCAGCTACTAGCATATCATCTGACGGTATTGCGAGGATTCAATGTGGACCAGCCACGAAATCTGGCCAAAAGTGTAACAACCCAATAGTTGCTCTTGCATAGATTGTGACTCGAGCATGTTAATTAACTCTGTGTCAACTCGAAATTACGCTTGAAAACAATAGAAATTTCCATTCAATTGGCATTGTATTAAAAATTCCACTACTGTAGCTGTATTAAAGAATATGACTGTTGTTTTGCTTAGTTACAGTAATGTACTTCGAGGGTATTTGGCCAAGATATATACAAAGAGCTTTTGATTTGCATTTTTGCTCCCATTCTCCCTCTCCCTCCACTATCATCAAAATGAAGTGTAAATTATTCTCCAAATGATCAAAATCATAAGTAACAAATTGGAGCTTTTGATTTTGGCCATTGTAGAAGTCCTATAGAGATTATAGGTAATTGATTTGTGAACAAAATGGAGAAAGAGGACGGTGTATTATATTGTTTAGAAAAAATATAGGCCAAACACCTTCTTCATCATTTATGTTATCAAAATCAAGTTCAACATCATATCAAAGTGGATTAAATTGAACACTCCCTTTATTAAAATTTGAGATTATATCAGTTCCGGAATTGCAATAGTGCCAGATATACTATGAAAAACTTGTAATAAACAATCCAAGTAGTATGAGATTTTTTGGCAATACTACCTTATAGTCACTTTTTTTGTAAAAAGCAACCCATAGTCAGTCCTATATCGATCGAACTTGTCTTCAGGCTCTACACTGTCAATAGTAAGCCACCTTTTTTGCACCTCTTTAACTCCAAAACAAATCAAAAGTGGCTTAATTTGAAAAGGTATTTTGAAAAGGGTTAACGCCGACCTAGGAATACTTTTAGTTAATTTTCTAAAAGGAAAAAATAATATTTCGAAAATATCTTGCAGATTTATTGTGATAAAATATTGTAAACGTTATTGCAGATTTACATATACTTAAGTCCAACCGTCCAACCCTTAGCTTCATATATACCATTCAACACGGCTAGCTATATGCCTCCTCTGATAACCTTGGAGCTGCGTGATGAGGCGACCTCGCAAGTTGCAACAATGACCAGAGAAAGTCATCTCTTATATTACATTACCTAAAGTGGCTATTGGCTGATGTTGATCGTTTGTCTTGCGAGTGAAAACTATTGAAATTAAAAAATCATCAACTAGTACTAAAAGTATTATACTATAAACGTAGAACGTGTATACTGTGATCTATTTTAAGTTTTTAACAGACTGACCCAATTACACGTACCCTGTCAACTACTCCAGGATAAAGAAATGCTTAGGCATAGCCATAGTCTCATAGGCCATAGCTGACCGAGTGAAACCAATTATTGAGGGATGAATTTTCAATTTGCTATAAGTTTAATGTATGCTGACTGTGTCCTGTGATACACATGCGTATCATCTTTTTTAAAAATATATAGTTGAGATTCAAGTTTCAACCACATTGTCGTCAATAATTCAACACAATATGTCCGAAATCAAGCTATGTATATAAGATTGTGTTCAAGCTTGTATCCAAATGTATCTTCATTTATTCAGTGTTTAGTTTTGTGTTCTGCACTTCTGCCTAAGCAGTAAGCTTAAACAAACAACGTAACATAAGAGCAAGAAAAATGGTAAACCAAGATGGACAAGTGATTAGCTGCCGGTCCGTTGAGCACTGGAGGGAACTTTGTGACACGGGCAATGAAGCGAATAAACTGGTGAGTTTTCAATTTTCATTTTGTTGACTAGCCAGCATTTTGCTACAACATTATACATGCTTGAGAGTTGAGATGATGCTTCTAAACTTTTGCAAGTAGTTTTTTGCTTGGTCCTTTGGTGTTCGACTTTGGAGATTAGGCTTCAAATCCTATTAGGGGCGTTGAAATGAGGCTAAATTGTCACTCCCTCTCCAATGTTAAAAGACTAGTCAATACAATCGATAAATCAACAATATAAGCTGAGTGCTTCTGGAATTTATGTTAGGACTATTGATTATGGCAGGTTGTGGTTCAATTTGCCGCTTCATGGTGTGGGGCGTGCCGTCTCACAGGACCACTTATTTCTGATTTGGCCCAAGAGTTCCACAATGCCATGTTTATCAAGGTTGACATTGATGACATTAAGGTAGATATATTCACCTGTAGAATTTTACAACTGCAGTGAACTGCATATATATCATTATGTTTGCAGAAAAGCAGAAAAATGTCTAAATCTGATACAGTATATATGTTGTGTTACTGTCACTTTTGCAGCCTGTTACTGAGGAGTGGAATGTGAAGGCAATCCCAACGTTTATTTTCCAGAAAGATGGAAAAGAAATAGACAGGATTATGGGTTCTTCCATTGACAGACTCTCGACGGCCCTTGATAAGCATGCAACCCCATCATCTGCCTGAACTAACGTCAATCGTGTTGTAGCGCGCCTGTCAATCGAGTTGTAGCGTCGCCTGTATAGCTGCTGCAGATTGCCTTCTATTCCTAATTAAGACTAATATATGCTCTGAGATGGATTTAAGAGATTGGATGTTACACACCAACAACTTTAGGCCTTCCTGTATTGGTAGAGTATCTGACAATATGTCACATATAGTACATGAAGTTCTGGCTGTCAGTTACAGAACTTCCTTAGTTATTTGGTTTCAAATTCAAGTTTGGCAGACAAACACAAAGAACAGAATATTCAGAAGCTTGAAATTATACTCTGTCCAACCAAATACAACCTCACAAGAGGCACAATAGCCAAATTACTGGAACTTGTCTTCTAATAAATAGTTTGCACCCCAATGCTTTCTGACAGCACTCAATCAATACATTTGAGTATAAAAAGATAAAAAAAATCCTAACTTAAAATTAACTAAGATATGCTATTTATAGCTCACAAGATAACAATTCATAACACACCACGAACTGCACTTGGAACAACCTAAAGATTGCTAGCAAGAATGACATGTAGCCACATAATTACCTGTCCTTCAATATCCAGTATGGTCCTGTGCTCCAATACCATATCATACCAGGATAAAGGGAATGAATAATTTCTTCATAGCAGATGGAGCCACTGTACAAGGAGCGCCTTCTTTACGATATTAGGATAACGGATGCTATTAACAGTCTTCGACCATTATTTTTCATTGTATACTCTCCTTATAGTTTACTGTATGAACAACCATTGTTGTTCCGAAACGAATTCCCTGGCCCTTTACATGTGTGTGTGTGTTCTCTTAGGTTTAGTTTGGTTGACAGCTTAGGAGCAAATTGCTTCAACTGTTAATCGCTTCAACAAATTAGGACATGGATCTTTTCCAAAGGTTGATTTGGCTATAGCAACTGAACATCTTTCTCTCCCAAGACACATCTGTTTAAAATAAGGATTAGATCAAGCAAAATTAGTTTCCAGAACATCAATTAAACATTTGAGGTTTCCCATGTATAGATATTCTGTGGTTTACCTTCTCTAAGACAGTGGAGGAGTCTTCAGCATGGCATGTTCCTTTAATAAAACTTCCACAAGTTCCTGTTGCAGTGCCAAAACTTGCAAAATTAATTGTGGATATTGTCTGCCCAGGTTCACACTGTAGGTGAACCTTGGACTGGTGCATTATTTCAGTTTCACCAGCACCATTTAAGCGCCAGTTCTCAGCAGCTGGATGGTGTTCGTATGCATCAGCACAAACTCGTGCTACTGATCTCTTAACCAGGGAGATCTTTGATGCATCCCCGCCAAGTTCCTCAAATATGACCATGAGATTTTGTCTTGGTTTTAACCAACCCCTCGGAACATGGTACCTGCAAAGCAATATGGCCGTCACAAGCAGCATTGAGTTAGCTGGAAAAATCAAAGCCATAGACTGATTAAGGCAAACTGTTATACAAATTTGTGAGTTAATTTACCATCCTTGAGTTGGGCTGCCACAACCAGATTGACACTTAACAGGACGGTATGTTCCTTCATAGCTGCAAGCACCGCAACTTCCCTTGGCATAATTAGTCCAATATCTGCCTATACTTTTGCCATTGATCCAAATTTCACCTTTACCCATGCTGTTCATGTCTAAAGCCAACGGTTCCACCCCTCCTGGTGCATCGAAGTATGCCTGCAAAAAAGTCAATAGTTGTGATTCCTTGGACATTTTTGGCAACTTGTGATGAAGCTATTACCAATAGGTTTTCCTATTGCTTCTTACCTTGTACCATGTCAACGGTTGAGAAGCCCGGGCAGCAAATGACTGCTGAAACCATTCAGATGATGAAGCTTCATTTGGAGTCGCTAAGCTCATTGACTCTCCCTTTAGCCCGACCTAACATGAGAATAATGCACATTTAAAGCATGCAGCTCAGAGATGGAAATATAATAAATTGACAATTAGGCGAGTTTCAACTGACCTGATATGACCACTTCTGCCAAGTTAGATCCTTTCTACCGCTACCAAGACCATGCAACACCACTGGACCAGTGATTCCAGTCTTCCATGATTCAAAGTGTGGCCCAACATTCTTCGAGAAGGAACATAACAAACGAACTTTTCTGTCAATGTCTGCTTTCTACGGTCTTTTCCTAGATTAACTAACTAAAAAAAAAGAGGACTCAAGATCATAGAAAGAATCTAACCGGTAAACCAACAGCTACACTTAAAAGAGCGACTCTGTTAGTTCCAGCATGCAGATCCACAGGTCCCTGGAAGGCAAATCTTCTGTCCTCCCTACTTCCATAGGTTGACCCTGAATTAAAGGACAGGTTTGTCAAAAAAGAGTAATGGACAATCACAGGAGTAATGGACAATCTTAATTGCATTTGCTTCGCATAATATTGGATAATTTAAGTTACCAGCAAGCTTCCCATTGACGAAGACATGAACAGCATGCCCTGCTGACTCCACCAAGAGATTGGGCGAATGTCCACGTAAATCAGATGGGCTGACTTGAATGCTGAAGGAAAGCACAAAGCAAAGATGTCAATATTTATGCTATAGAGAAGTTCTTCCGGCAATCTCATAGAAGAAAAATGGTGAGAAAATCTCTAATTCTTCGACACACTTCTGCATCTATTATCATAAATCTAACCATGCATTTGAATTGGGGTAATTGAATTAGGAGAGCCGTTTTTTCATTCATGAAAGGTGAAGAAGAACCACAGCATCAGCCTTGATAAAATAACAGGCTTTTTGTTTAAGGCTGTACTGCTGTAGTCAAACTTTCAAGCATGTATGGAGTGGGACGAGGAGAGGGGGTGCTGAGAAGTGCTTATGGTGACTTACTCTGTCATATACCAGAGATAGTCAGTGGCATCTCTAGTGACATTTACTTGCTCCAGAAGTCCGACAGAAGTCATTGATGGGCGCTCTTCAAGAGATGAAAGATCTTCATCATACATTTCCCATGACAACAACCGAGAGTTAGCTGGCAACCATTGTGTATGGGAGATTTGAACTCCCACCTGAACAACAAATAAGAATTCTCATAACGTGATCTGAACACAAACAAAATATGGTAATGTAATGTACTGGACTCGTACCCTAGCAGTATTGAAGATCACATTTTTGCAATCAGGGAGTATGCTAATAGACCAAGCTGGTAAATCATATTGCTGATTACGGAATGTCACTCTTGCCGCTGAATTTGAGTGGAAATTGGAGAGGAAAGCCGCACAACCTCGATCGGAGGAGAAGACATGGGCCTGTAGAATATTGATCAGTTAAACAATACAAATTGCCGAAAGCTGGGCATGATCGATGTTGTAAATCTACCTGCTGATAACTTCCCAGTGAGGTCACGGTAGGGTTGGAAGACAGTATCACATGTTCGGAAAGCCTAATAGCCCGGTGAAGCTCTTTCAAGTGCCCGTATTTAGGTTGCCTAATTAAACCTGCATAGACAAGTGATGGTTGGAAAAGGTAAATAATTTTTGTAGAATTGTGAATTTTTTGGGTAGGAAGCATTTCGCCAAGCAGTAGAGTAAACAGATTATCACTCTCCTGTGGGTGACATGGACCTCATACTTGTGCAAGACCGTCAGTTGTCCTCTTCAAGTTATATAATAGGATGAAGGACAAGAAACTCTGAAGTAGTCTGATGAAGCAGAGTATATTATTTTCATTTTCAGGAATAAACCACACATATACACTTCTTACATCCTCACAAACTGAAATCCACAGCCCACATACATAGCAAAACACTATTATTTGTATGCGCCTGCTTCATCTGGTGTAAATTCCGGCAAATTGCTCTCCTTTCGTGCTGATTAAAGCCTTAGTAAACTAAGTTTTGATCTCATAATATTTTTCGAACTGATGTGCTACAAGGCCTTAGAGCAATCCTTAAATTTTAACTGCTGTTAGACTAGTAGGGCATTTCTAGGCCCCTAAATCAAACAATGAGATACATACTAATACTTACCATATTCATCAATTGGGGCATCATAATCGTAACTAGTAGTGATGAAGGGCCCACCAGCTGTGCGCTCGAAGTTGGTTCCACCATGATACTGTCATTCGCAGCAAAACATAAGAACCTCTCTAAACATATAGGACACAGTAAAGCACTACTTATTTCCACCCCACCACGTAAAAAACTAAGACACCAAGAGATTCTCATAAGTAGTAGGTGCTAACCATGTAATAGTTAAAGTATGTGCCACCACTTTGTACAAATCGAGCTACTGCGAATGCCAAATCCTCAACTGGTCTCTTAACAATTGGACCTCCAAATTCCGTGAACCTTCAAAGGAGAGAAAAAATGTTAGCTGGTTGAGTAATTCGCAGCTGACATAGCCTCAAGAAGGAAGAAAAAAAAAATCCAAGAGAAAAAAAAATTACCAGCCGCTCCAAGCCTCTGTCCACATCAAAGGTTTGTATGGTTTGTTGGGCTTGAAAGCATCACAGTAGAAACCATTGCATGTGTTGATCTGTCACCAAAGTTATATGCAAAAGACAGGTCATTTCACTGGTCCATCTATTAAAGTTTTGTTCAAAAAGGACAATAAATAATTCTCAAGCCTCTTATCATATTCATACCACAGGATCAGGGGCATCATCTTCTTTGCACATCAACCATGGCACTCCTGTGTCCAACCCAACTGCCATCTTTGCTGCCCAATCTATGTATGATTTACCAGCACCACCATATTCCCTGACTTCTGACCCATATTCATTCTCAATCTGATAGTAATGGAATTATATGAGATCATACTGTACCAGAATCTGTTAAAACCTCAGAAAAGTACCAAGGATCTAATTGTTTCTTTTTTTTTCCCCTTTCCTCCTCAAACACAAACATTAAAGTGTGCATAAATTACAGAAAAACGTCCCCTTCATGCATAAAAATTACAGAAAAACGTCATAGTATGAGAGTTATGACATCTGACCTGGGAGAGAATGATGGGACCACCCTGGGATGCAAATAACCGTTCACTTTTCATCATCTGAACAATCTTCTCAGTGAAACCTTGCATTGCTCTCTGCACAATGAAAAGAAAACTTTAGCAAAACACTGATTCTTCATTCTTGGTCCAACAAAAAGAAAGAATGAATTTGATCTCTTTGTTTCTTTCTTTATACTTTTCCTGAATGAAAGATGCAATCATGCAAGTGTCTATACAGCAAAAGTTATGAAAATAAACTAAACACCTTGAATGGTTCATTGTCAGTCCTGAAGCTTATACCAGGCACATACTTCAACCACACAGGAAATCCTCTGTATCAAACAATGGTGAACAATGAGCAACATGAAGGCATTGCATACTATTAAGCATACATAGAGAAAGCAAAAAAGCAGAAAACATAAACTTAGGAAAACTTCCAATATAAAATAATGTTCAACGAAAAAAGAATCTTTCATTACCCAAAGTTCCATTCAGCACAAACATAGGGACCAACACGAAGATTAACATAAAGTCCAAGTCTTTCCACTGTCTTGATAAACCGCACCAAATCATATCTATCTTCAAAGTAGTACTACAACCACACACAAAAAAAAAACAACACCATCAGAATACACACAAAATGCAGAAAATGAGTTAAAACTAGGACATTATAGATCAAAGAAGGTTACTTTTCCAGGGTGAGGCTCATGCCCATTCCAAAAAACATATGTGTCAATCACATTCAAACCTCCAACTTTTGCCTTCCTTATCAAACCTTCCCACATCTGCCAAAACACAAATGAATATTAAATGATTCATCTACTAACTACTCATATTCATCACATTTATCATAAAACCAACATTAACATATTACCATACAACAAAAACTAATGTGTGTCACTTCATTGAACATACACAACAACAACTACAACAACAACCGAGTGTAAATCCCCGTTCAATGGGGATGCTCGGGGTCAGGATGTACACAACCTTACCCATATTTAAGAAACAGAGAGGTTGTTTCTGAGACATTGAACATACACTTCAGTTCATCAAAAATCAAGATACCCTTTATACCAAAATGAATTCTAAGCAAAACCCACATAACCAAAGTTACACTTCATAAGAAAAAATACAGAAAATAAGTAAACAGAAAGAAAGTGGTAATATTACATCAGGGGTACTTCTAGGATAGTGAATAGAGCCAGAAATGAGGATTTGTCTCTGCCCATTAATGATAAGTCCCTTCTTGTCATAAGTTACAGCTGAATGTATGAGCTGAGAGCTTATCACAAAGCTCAAAAACAACACTACTAGTAGCTTACTACTTACTCTTGTCACTCCCTCCATTCCTCTCTCTCTCTTTCTTGGTGGGTTTTTGTTTGTTTTGTCACTGAGGCAATGGTGGTGGATATAAATGGGAGAGCTGATGATATTACTACAAAAAAAAGGAAAAAGACAAATGGGTTTAATGGGTTGTTGTGTAAATCTGATCTTAAGCTAAGATAGATAGCATATGATATGATGATCAGATTGGAAGGTAGTGAATGTAGGCCAGCTTAAGCTGCCACAGTGAGCAAGTAAGTAAGTGTACAGATGCTCACTGTTAACTGTTCACTTTAACTCACTTTAGTGTTTTAGTGTGAGTGTTGCAAAATAAAGAATGTGAGCATGTAAAGAGAGACGTATAGTAAAGTTAGTCGCTTTTTATAAAAAGAAAGGAAACAGAAAAAGGGATTTTTAACCTTGGTGTAACTGTAAGACTGTAACATTACATAACATACTGTAAAGAATTACAAGTGGTCCTATTATTAGTAATAAAGAAATTGCAAATTGTCAGCCAAGGTTTTAAATTTTTGAACGTTGGAATGGAATGAAATTAAAGCCCTTGCAGTAAGGGAAGTAAGTGGCTCTTCCCCCCAATTTCAAGGACTGATGAAAGCACAATGCATTTTTCTTTACAGAGTGTTTGAGGAAATAAAGGGGAGAAAAGCACAAGATTTTTCAAGGTTTCCGACTTTCAGGAATTCTTTGTTACGTACGGAGTACTAAGTAGTTACTAGGGGTTTGGTTGTGGTGTCTATTTATGCGGAAGTGGTTGAAATCCACCGATATTAGTACGATTTGGTCTCCCACTTTACCAAAAGTTTGATTTTTGATCAGTAGTATCTTCCTGTTTCATACTGTCAGTTTATCATTTTAACAATTTATAACTTTTTAAAAAAAAATAATTATAATTACCTTTTTATTTAACGACGTTAACTATTTTTTGTTATAAGGAATTCACCATCAAGTCACCTTTAAAATATAGTGTCTTAGAGCAAGTTTATCCCTACAATTCACTTGCAACTATTCACAAATTTCTATGCATGCCACATCAGCTTATACCCTACTTACAACTCTATTTTTACTACCACATTATCCCTACAACTTTGATACAACTTTACAAAAAATTAATTTATTTTTAAATTTTGATGTGCATAAAATTTAGAG